>JARQOD010005822.1:29946-46032 GCA_033576555.1 Oophaga sylvatica
GTGTAAAAGGACCTGTGTGATGTCACAGTCATGTGACTAGTCAGCTGAGGGAAAGGAACATGGACAGTCAAGACACACACACTGAGCCATTAAAGGAATGCCAGCCAAGGCTGCATTACATGGGATATATATATATATAAGCATGACATTCTGGATATTCACCAAAGAAAACTATGCTTAAATCCTCCTATATCGGTAAAATAAACACCTTGCAAACATACACATCGTCCATTCAATATTTTCATGTGTATGGTTTTTGTGGAAACGATTTAAATGCTCCTTGTGTATTTGGAGCTATTATAAGATTAGACGCCTGTCAATAGTAAACATATATTTACATGCCCCAAATACAGATGAACATAATCCCATCAGGGGGGTAACAGGGTAGTATACATCCCCGTAAATAGCCACTCTCACTGTGGGTTTCAAATAATTATGATACTCTAGATTCACACCCTGTATGAAGCTAATATATGTTTATAGGCCATATAAAGATGTGTTATCCTTAGAAGACCATTTATTTAAGAGAATGTGTGACTACAGAAGAAGCTATGTAAGCATAATGGTGCTTACTAAATATTTTAAATATTATTTAAACGTGATTTTGTATTGACGTCATTCTTCTAAAAAGGCATGTTGTGATTTCCACAACTTGATACTAGTGTACAGTTGTATGAAAAAGTGTTTGCCCCTTCCTGATTTCCTATTCTTTTGCATGTTTTTCACTCTTAAATGTTTCAGATCATCAAGCATATTTAAATATTAGACAAAGATAACAAAAGTAAACACAAAATGTAGTTTTTAAATCAAGGTTGTAATTAATCCACGTTGGAGGGTTTCAAGCATGAACCACATTAAGGTCATGCCACAGCATCTCAATTGGTTTAAGGTCAGGACTTTGACTAGGCAACTCCAAAGTCTTAATTTTGTTTTTCTTAAGCCATTCAGAGTTGGATTTCCTGGTGTGTCTTGGATCATTGTCTTGCTGCATAACCCAAGCTTGAGGTCACAAAAAGATGGAGGGACATTCTCCTCCAGAATTTTTTGGTATACAGCAGAATTCATAGTTCCATTTACTACTGTCAGTATTTCAGGTCCTGAAGCAGCAAAACAGTCCCAGACCATCACAATGCCATCACCATATTTTTCACACAACTGTATGTATGATATAAAGTTATACATTTTTCAATATGATTTCTGTATTATTTTGCAAAATGTCTGCTTGTCAATTATTAATATTTGTCTTGTTACAAGTTAAGTTCTAATAGTATACAGTAAATCTTATTAATTATTCTCCTTTGTAATCTTCACATGATCAGGAAACTGGAAGATATTTAAGTGCTCCCTGGATCACCAGCAGTAAAAATCTTGACAGTTTATTGGAAAATAGCATAGCTTTTCATTAAACAAATAAAAAATGCTAAAATCTGATCCCTTTTAGTATTAAGATTCTTTCTGTTTACATAAACACTCATAAAACTACTTAGCATTACAGCATACCTCATCATATATCACTTTATTGCTGAATTTATCCAAGAGGTGATGTCTTCAATAAGCTTTAGAAATATTAGAATTTTAACTGGAGCATTGATACTATCTCTTCTCTTCGGGGAAGGATTTCAAATAAATTTCTATACTCATGGGCCTACATATTAATGACATATCATCCTTTCTGAATATTAGCACTGTATTGAATTACAACAAGGTAGGAAATGAATGCTAATAAAAGTAGGTAAGAAGGCTAAAAAGGGAAGCGTAAGAAATATATTCATTTTAGATCTGAGAAATGGGCTTAATATAATAATAATGAAAAATGTTGCAATAATAATATAAACGTTTAAATAGTGAAATACAGTTATTAATTATTGAGGAACCATTAAACTGAGTCAGATGACTTGAGGGTTGATGAAAAGGCAAGATGTCAGCTTCAAAGAATTTCCTGCTCTTGACAGTTGAATATCTTGATATGCAGAACCACATATTATCTGTGTTGTGTTAAGTGTGTGCTATGTCAAGAAATAATCTGTATATAAAAATATGCGAAAAAGCCAAGTATTTCAGACAGTTTCATTTGAAAATAGAATATCCAACCTTCTTTGCTCTTTAATCAATATGCTTTCTGCAGTAGATAGAAAAGTAATGTAATCCACTACAATAGAGCTGCATCACAATGATCTCTCATTGTTTACATGCCTGCTTATGTTAAACTTCCCTATATAAATTTCATACAAGTACAATATTTCAACAATTGTTAATGGGTGCTCTTTAGCATATATCAGCAAAAAGAGGAAACAAAGTATCCAAAAACACCACTAAGAAAACTCTATTAAAAATAGATTTTGTTGAAAATACATTAAAAGTAAAAAACAATACATGAATCAATAATGAAACATGTGTGAAGTATCAAAGAAAAGAAGAAAAGACCAAGTCCATATATGGAGAAGCGGACCATACGGCTACAGTCACCACACATGAAGGAGACGCAACTTGGAGTACAAATATTTATCAAAATTAGAGACAGACAACAGGAAACGTGACATCAATTTACCTACAGAAGAAATTTGATAATGGCACAGCAGAAGTCAGCCATATGCCATGAAAAAGGTATGTGGGTCTGGGCCAGCATTTAGAGCTTTGAATTGAAGTTTCAATTAAGAAGTGGTAGCTAAGGGAGCGGTATAAACCTTCTAATCTGGGAGCCCTGATACCTCATGAAACGCCTTTTTTTTCCTTCCACACTCAAATGGCACAATCATCAGTTTCATACAGTACAATCGGAGATTAAGGAAAGTAACACAGGAAGCTGACTGAAAGTGAGTGCAAGCCTGCCTGTCTGGTAGCCCTTCTTACACAGTCAACCCACCATATGGAGAGCCAACTTGTAGTCTCCACATTTCAAAAAATTATTATCACGCACCACAAAAGTGGTATCAATTTCCACAGAGTAGAAACATTATAATAGGACTCTGACACACCTTTCACTACAGGCAACCCACCTGATGGAGACCCAACTTGGAGTCTCCACATTTCAAAAAATTATCAAACACCACTAAAGTGGCATCAATTTCCACAGAGTAGAAACAGTACAACAGGCCTTTGACACATCTTACACCATAAGCAACCCACCAAATGGATACCCAACTTGGAGGCTCCACATTTCAAAAAAAATTTGTAACATTAGTAGCAGTAGCAACAGCAGGAGAAGACACCACAAAGATGGCAGAGACTGCAAAAATGCAAAATCAAAATCAATATAAGACACTAAAAACGACACCATCGCCATGTCTGCCCAATCTGCAACTGGGGTGCAAAAGTAATTTGAGATCCATGACTTGTTCATTTTGAGGAAAGTTAAGTGGTTTATCATTACAGGGACAGTCGGATGAGCTTATCTGTCAGGATACTACCAGCAATGTTGAAGACACGTTTTGAGAGAACGCTGGCTGCCGGGCATGACAAAACCTCTAAGGTGTGAAAGGCGAGCTCAGGCAGTTTGGAAGACCAACATACAAAAGGGTCCAAACCCCCTTGATGGCATTGATATTGGGCTCTAGATACTCCTGCACCATCATCTCCAGTCGTTCACAACGTGTCAGACTTGTACTCTGCTCTGCTGGTGCACCGGCTGATCTAAAAATAGTGTTAAACGACTCACAGAAATTGCTTACTGCTGCTGCTAATGCTTTTTCTATGATAATTTGACATTCCCTGGATTGGACATCTATAACTGGAATACACACTGTGTGACTCACAGCTTTCTTAGGGAAAACCACTCTTAAGATTGTCTACAAGCATGTTTCAATACTTCAGAATGCGCTCATCCCTTTCCAGGGTGGGAAGCATCTGGATAAATTTACTCTTGTACTGTGGATCTTTCAGAGTGGCAAACCATTAGTCAGCACTAGTTCTAATCCTAAGAATATGGGCATCATGTTGAAGATAGTGCAGCAAGAAGGCACTCATGTGTAGAGGCGCTTTCATGACGTCCAAGTCAATGGAGTGTTGGTGGTGGGGTAACACTCAAGGTTGCTTCCTCTGTCTCCTCCCGCCAACAACAGACAACAGAGAGCAGATAATTATCCTCTTCATCTCCTTACTGTCCATCACCTCATTCTCCTCAATTTGTTCCTTGGCTTCTGCATCTTCACTAATAATTTATCTGATACCATGAGCAGTGCGTAGGTGGAGGAGTTTCTCTCTGCACTGTTGGAACGCGTGTCTGATTATGGGAGATGTTGAGGGCTCATGTGGAGGCCCTAGAGGAGGTGGAGGAGGCAGAAGCAGTGGAGGAACTTTTAGATACAGAGGTTTGTGCCACAAGACTTGAGGATTCCAAGACTTGTGGAGCAGCCCCTTGCTCACCTGCCCCCACATCCACCAGAGTCACCCAGTTCCCACTCAGTGAGATGTAATGCCCCTGCCCATGTTTGCTTGTCCAAGTGTCAGTGCTGAAATGCACCCTGGCAGACATAGATTTTTTCAGTAAACAGGTCATGTTGTCAGCGACCTGCTGGTGTAGAGCAGGCACTGCTTTCTTAGAGAAGTAATGGTGACTGGGCAATAGGTTACTGCGACAGGGATCATCTTTCTGTAGCTGTCTCTATCCACCAGGTGGAAAGGCAGCATTTCCGTGGCCAACAGACTGGAGATGGTGGAGTCCAAGCTCTTAGCTTTGGCATGTGTAGGATGAAACATTATTTCACTTGACCACAACTGCGGAACTGAGGGCTGGCTGCTGTGCTGAGAAAGGGCAGAGTATGGAGAACAGGACAAACTGCTGGACTGTGAATGAGGTGCAGGAAGATACGTTATGGTGGATTGAGAAAGATGTGTTATGCCAGGTGACACAAAAGCAGCAGTCATGTTTACTTCCATAACAGCTGACAGGCTCTCACTCACCCCGAATATAGGGGGCAAACAAGTGTAATTTCTGTAGCAGGAAACCTGTGTGAGAAGAATTGGAATGGTGATGGAGGAGTAAGAAGCATCAGATGGGGTTGATGGGATGGATAGTGATTGGTGATGCCCACTAGTCCACATTATAGTGAGATTCCCACACTAAGGCATATTGATTGCACATGTGTCGATTCATGCATGTATTGTCAAATATGGCAATTTTTGCCTCTACTGAGACTTTTTTTGCAAATTTAACAGATAACATGCGTTGGGTCATCAAAAAAGGCCCTGGCTTGGCAACCCTTGCCGCCCCTGCAAACTCGTGACTGGTGCTGGCCACAGTCAGAGTTGGGGTTGCGGATGCATTGCTTGTCTTGGTTGCATCACTTCAAGTCTGTGTGTAAAGCCGCAACGTAACCTCCTCATCTTCCTCCTCCCCACCTACTCTGCTGAGGTACTCAGCTGCGTACCTCTGGTTTTACACCAAGTGTAATCTACAACATCATCGTCATCCTCTCTGTTCTCACACTCTTCATCCTGAGTCACCCTCCTCCAATTCCTGCCTTGACACCACATTACAGTCCTCGTGCACCTCTGGTATCTGAGTCTCATCAGGATCACCTCCACCCTTGGTGATTAACATCTGGTGATGAGGGTCTGGATTCTAATTGGACCCTAATTCATCCAGCCTCGGATCAAACATGAAAATATTTTGGGCATCAGTGCAGATATTTTCCTCCTCTGGATTCTGGGAATCTTTGGAGCAGCTCTCTGATGCCCATGGAATAGAATGTGTGAACAGCTCTGCAGAATGGCCCATCTTAGGTTCCTCACAGTCAGTTGGGAGTTTGGAAATTTTTGACACAGTTGAACACAAGAGTGATTGAGGTGCTGCCTCCGAGGATTTTACTGTGTGTGATGTTAAGATGAAAGAAGAGGAGGAGAGGCCACTTGATGCAGCGCTTGCCATCCCCATAGCATACGCTCTTTCTGAGCCTCATCTAAAAGAAGTGCCACTGTGCATCTGCCAAAGAAAGAAAGTTGAGTAGCCCGGCCAGTAACAGATGTTGTAAGTGGTCATTGGATAGGACGAAACAGTATTTGTTCAGTTGAGCTTTCATTCACGCTAACACTTAACCCACGTACACATCAAACATCAATCCTATTCCCCCTTTCACATGACCTTTCTTTTTTCCACTCATGTTGTAAGTAGCCTTTCCTTCTTTAACCTTCTGTTTCACAACCTTAGGTCCACAGCTGTCTATTAATCACCTGTCTTGTTCTCCGTACTCCACTCCCTCAGCACAGCAGCCAGCCCTCGGTCCCACAGTTGTAGTATGTTTCCACCTACACATGCCAGAATTAGGAGCTTGAACTAAACTATCTTCAATTTGTTGGCCACAGAAATGCTTCCTTACCACCTGGTGGATACAGACGGTTTCAGAAAGTTGATGGCCTCGCAATCCCCTAGTGACAGTTGCCCAGTCGCTAGAATAGCATATCGCCAAAAACATCACCAGTTCCCAGAAAAAAACATATGTCTGCCAGGGTGCATTTCACCACTGACACCTGGACAAGCAAACATGGGCAGGGGCATTATAACTCACTGACTGGGCATTGGGGGACTCTGGTGGCTATGGGGGCTGGCAGACAAGGTTGATGCTCCACAAGTCTTTGAAACCCAAGGCTTGAGGAACAAACCTCTGTATCTTACAGTTCCTCTACTGATTCTGCCTCCTCCACCTCCTCTAGGGATTTCACCTGTTCTCTCAACCTCGCCCTCAATCAGACACACATTCCATCAGTGCAGATAGAATCTCCCCCACCTCCATACTGCTTAGCCATGGCTCACCGCTATCAGGCAGTGATTACATTGATTAGTACCAAAAAAAAAATAATGTGAGATAAAATAAAGAATATACAATATGTAGAGACGCACCATAAATAAAATTAAGTACCAGCATAGAATGATGTGCCACTAAGTCTTATAAAATATACAGTTTATTGAAAATATTAAGACCAATACAAGGGAGCTAAAGATGTGGAGTAAAGCAGAGGAACAAAAAACAGGGAGATTAACACTGTTTAAATTAATATGCCTTGTAGATAGCAGTAACACAGCTCAAGAGTTGTGGACAGGTATCCAGGCTAAGTTAGAGCAATGGCTGTCTCCACTAAACCTGGAGCCAGGGAAGGCCCTGTGGGATAACGGTTCAAACCTGGTGGCGACTCTATGCCATGGCAACCTGAGACATGTGCCCTGCATGTCTCACATCTTCAACTTGGTGGTACAGCAATTTATCTGTCACTATCCCGGCCTGGATGCTCTGCTGCAGAAAGCACGGTTGCTGCGTGCTCACTTCAGCCAATCGTGCCCCGCAGGTCATCGACTTGTATTGCTATAGAGGTCTTTTGGCCTACCGGTTAACCGTTTGATTTGCAATGTTCCAACTCAGTGGAATTCCACTCTGCACATGTTGCAGTGACTGTGGTAGCAGCAATGACCCCTGATACAGTATGTCCTTTTGCATAGCCTAGGCCAACACAGTCCGGAAGAGGTGCAAATCATGCTTGCGGAGTGGGCACAGCTAAAGGACCTCTGCACCCTTCTGCACAGTTTTGAAATGGCTACTAAGATGGTTAGCACTGACGATGCCATGATTAGAATCATTATTTTGGTCATCTACATGCTGGAGCACATTTTGAATAGTCAAATTTCCTGACTTTCGTCGCACAGGCGGATGCCATGGGGTGGCATACAGCGATCGAGGGGGGGCTCCTGGTACCATACAAACTATTAGTGAAGGTACAGGAGCAGAGGAACAAAGGGAGGAGAACAAGGTGATGGATGTGCAACAGTCAGGAGATGAAGATACCCTTTCTGTTGCTCATGGTTGGTGGGAGGGGACAAAGGAAGGAATCTTGAGTGTTACCCAGCCACCAACACACCATGGACCTCATGGAAGCGCCCGACACATGAGCGCCTTCTTGCTGCACTATCTTCAACATGATGCCTGTATTCTTAGGGTTAGAAATAGTGCTGTCTACTGGGTTGCCATTTTGTTAGATTCATGGTACAAGAGCAAATTTAACTAGACGTTTCCCCCCTTGAAAAGGATGCGCACTTGCTGGAATATTGAAATACTCTTATAGACAATCTTAAGAGTGGTTTTCCCTAAGACAGCAGTGAAGCACACAGTGTGAATCCCAATTCTAGACATCCAACCCTCGGAATGTCAAGATGTCATTGCAAACACATTAGCAGCAGCAGTGTAAGTGGCATAAGCAATTCCTGTCGTTTCACTAATTTCTTAGACCAGCCCGTGCACCAGCAGAACAAGTCTGACACATTGCAAATTATTTGAGAGGGTGGTGCAGTAGTATCTGGAGTCAATATCAATGCCATCAGGGGATCTTGGACCCTTTTGCACTTTGGTCTTCAAAAATGGAAGAGTGGCCTGAGCTTGCCTGTCACGCCTTGGTTATTTTGTCATCCCTGGAAGCCAGCACTGTCTCAGAATGTGTCTTCAGCACTGCTGGGGGTTGTCCTGATGGATAAGCACAACAGGCTGACCCCTGAAATGTCAACCACCTAACTTTCATCAAAATGAACAAGTCAGGGATCTCCAATGACTTTTGCATCCAGTCACAGACTGGGCAGACTAGTTGATGGTGCTGATTTTAGTGTCATAAATTGATCTTTCATTATTGCAGTCTGTTCCATCTTTGGGGTGTATTTTGTGCCTGGTGTTGCTACTGCTGCTGATGTTACAAATAATTTTTTGAAATGTGGAAACTCCAAGTTGGGTTTTCATTTGGTTGGTTGCCTGTGGTGGAAGGTATGTCAGAGGCCTAGTATACTGTTTCTACTCTATGGAAATTGGTCTGAGACAATTATTTTTTGAAATGTGGAGACTTTAAATTGTGTCTCCAACTGGTAGGTTGCATGCGGTTGAAGGTGTGTAAGAGGCCTATTATATTGTTTCTATTGTGTGGAAATTGATGCCACTTTAGTGATGTGAGACAATTATTTTTTGAAATGTGGAGTCTACATCTGTTGGGTTGCCTGTGTAAGAAGGGCTCCAAAACAGGCAGGCCTACTCTTACTTTCAGTCAATTACCTGTGTTACGTTTCTTCCATTTTTCTACTAATAGTACTGTATGAAACTGATGTCTGTGCCATCTGAGTGAGGCTGGAATAAAAAAAAAAAAATTGGAGGTTTTGCAGGAGGTATCAGGTCTTCCAGCTAAGAAGGCTTGCCCCGCTCTCTTAACCACCAGGTCTTCATTGAAACTTCAATTCCCATCTGTAAATTGTGGGCCACACTCTGATACCTCATGCATGGCCCATGACTGCTGTTGTCCCATTTGCAAATTTCTATTGTGGGTCAGTTGATGCTACTTTTCATGGTGTCTGCTCCTAACTTTAGCTGTTTGGGAAGCTTTTTCTCACTCCTTAATGTGTTGTGTATATATTTGGTTTGGCCTCCCATAGAATCTCGCCGATTGCACGGGAAAGCAAAATGTTGCATTCGTCAGCACGTCAAAACACTGCATGCGGACGCATCTGCATACTTCCGCATGTCCCTGCATACCAAATTTTAAAGATAGGTCCGCACAACAATGCGGGACGCATGCTGAAGTAGGCGGAGCTTAAGGGAGGAAGTACGCAGCCATACTCAGACCAGCCAAAGGCAAGTGTGAACCCGGCCTTATAGAGATATCAATATTAACCCCTTCACCCCCAAGGGTGGTTTGCACGTTAATGACCGGGCCAATTTTTACAATTCTGACAACTGTCTTTTTAAGAGGTTATAACTCTGGAACGCTTCAACGCATCTTCGCGATTCTGAGATTGTTTTCTCATGACATATTGTACTTCACGTTACTGGTAAAATTTCTTCGATATAACTTGCGTTTATTTTTGAAAAAAAATGCAAATATGGCGAAAATTTGGAAAATTTTGCAATTTTCAAACTTTGAATTTTTATTCCCTTAAAACAGAGAAATATGTCACCCAAATAGTTAAGAAATAATATTTCCCACATGTCTACTTTACATCAGCACAATTTTGGAATCAAAATTTTTTTTTCTTAGGAAATTACAAGGGTTAAAAGTTGACCAGCGATTTCTCATTTTTGCAACAAAATTTACAAAGCCATTTTTTTAGGGACCACCTCATATTTGAAGTCACTTTGAGGGGTCTATATAGCAGAAAATACCCAAAAGTGACAATATTCTAAAAACTGCACCCCTCAAGGTAGTCAAAACCACATTCAAGAAGTTTATTAACCCTTCAGGTGCTTCACAGGAGCTGAAGCAACGTGGAAGGAAAAAATGAATATTTAACTTTTTAGCCACAAAAATGATCTTTTACAAACTTTTTTTTATTTTCACAAGGGTAAAAGAAGAAATTGGACAGATAAAGTTGTTGTGCAATTTCTCCTGAGTACGCCAATACCCCAAATGTGGGGGAAAACCACTGTCTGTGCGCACAGCAGGGCTCGTAAGGGAAGGAGGCGCCGTTTGACTTTTTCAAACTAAAATTGGCTGGAATTAAGATTGGATGCCATGTCGCGTTTGGAGAGTCCCTAATGCGCCTAAACAGTGGAAACCCCCCACAAGTGACACCATTTTGGAAACTAGACCCCCTAAGGAACTTATCTAGAACTGTTGTGAGCACTTTGAACCCCCAAGTGTTTCACAAAAGTTTATAATGCCTGGGTGTGAAAAAAAATGAAACAATTTTCCACAAAAATGATTTTTTAGTCCCAAATTTTTGATTTTTCCCAAGGAAATTGGACCCCAAAAGTTGTTGTCCAATTTGTCCTGAGTACGCTGATACCCAATATGTGGGGGGGGGACTGTTTGGGCGCACGGCAGGGCTTGGAAAGGAAGTAGTAACGTTTTGGAATGCAGACGTTGATGGGGTCATGTTCCGTTTGCAGTGCCCCAGATGAGCCTAAACAGTAGAAACTCCCACAAGTGACCACATTTTGGAAACTAGACCCCCTAAGGAACTTATCTAGAGCTTTGGTGAGCACCTTGAACCCCCAAGTGCTTCACACAAGTTTATAATGCCCGGGCATGAAAATAAATAATCCTATTTTTTTCCCACAAAAATTATTTTAGTCACTAATTTTTTGTTTTCCCAAGGGTAACAGGAGAAATTGGACCACAAAAGTTGTTGTCCAATTTGTCCTGAGTACGCTGAGACCCCATATGTGGGGGGAACCACTGCTTGGGTGCACGGCAGAGCTCGAAAGGGAAGGAGCGCCATTTGACTTTTTCCAACCAAAATTGGCTGGAATTGAGATTGGACGCCATGTTGCATTTGGAGAGCCCCTGATATGCCTAAACAGTGGAAACCCCCCACAAGTGACCCCATTTGGGAAACTAGACCCCTAAGGAACTTATCTACATCTTTGGTGAGCAATTTGAACCCCCAAGTGCTTCACACAAGTTTATAACGTAGAGCCGTAAAATTAAAAAATCATATTTTTTCCACAAAAATGATCTTTTCACCCCAATTTTTATTTTCCCAAGGGTAACAAGACTCCAAAAGTTATTGTGCAATTTGTCCTGAGTACGCTGATACCCCATATGTGGGGGTAAACCACTGTTTGGGTGCATGGCAGAGTTTGGAAGGGAAGGAGCGCCGTTTGACTTTTTCAACGCAGAATTGGCTGAATGCCATGTCGTGTTTGGAGAGCTCCTGATCTGACTAAACAGTGGAAACCCCCGACAAATGACACCATTTTGGAAACTAGACCCCTCAAGGAACTTATCTAGATGTGTGGTGAGCACTTTGAACCCCCAAGTGCTTCACAGAAGTTTATAACGTACAGCCGTAAAATAAAAAATATTTTTTTTTTTTACAAAAATGATTTTTTTCGTCCCCAATATTTTATTTTCACAAGGGTAACAGGAGAAATTAGACCCCAAAAGTTGTTGTCCAATTTGTCCTGAGTACGCTGATAACCAATATGTGGGAGAAAACTACTGTATGGGTACACGTTGGGGCTCAGAAGGGTAGTAGTGACGTTTTGGATTGCAGACTTTGATGGAATGGTTTGGGGGAGTCATGTCGCATTTGTAGAGCCCCTGATGCACCTAAACAGTGGAAACCCTCTACAAGTGACCCCATTTTGGAAAATAGACCCCACAAGGAACTTATCTAGATGTGTGGTGAGCACTTTGAACCCCGAAGTGCTTCACAGAAGTTTAAAACGTACAGCCGTAAAATAAAAAATATTTCTTTTTTTTTACAAAAATTATTTTTTTCGCCCCCAATATTTTATTTTCACAAGGGTAACAGGAGAAATTGGACCCCAAAAGTTGTTGTCCAATTTGTCCTGAGTACGCGGATACCCAATATGTGGGAGAAAACTACTGTATGGGTACACGTTGGGGCTCGGAAGGGAAGTAGTGACGTTTTGGATTGTAGACTTTGATGGAATGGTCTGGGGGCGTCATGTCGCATTTGGAGAGCCCCTGATGAGCCTAAACAGTGGAAACCCCCCACAAGTGACCCCATTTTGGAAAATAGACCCCACAAGGAACTTATCTAGATGTGTGGTGAGCGCTATGAAGCCCCAAGTGCTTCACAGAAGTTTATAACGTACAGCCATAAAAACATTTTTTTAAAAATGATATTTTTGCCCCCAGTTTTTTATTTTCCCAAGGGTAACAGAAGAAATAGGACAAATTGCACAATAACTCTTGGGGTCCAGAGTACGCTGATACCCCATGTGGGAGTAAACTACTGTTTTGGCGCATGGCAGAGCTCAGAAGTAAAGGAGCACCGTTTGACTTTTTCAACGCAGAATTGGCTGGAATTGAGATCAGACGCCATGTCACATTTGGAGAGCCCCTGATGTGCCTAAACAGCGGAAACCCCCCAATTCTAACTCCAACCCTAACCCAACACACCCCTAACCCTAGTCCCAACCCTAACCACAAACCTAACCCTAACACACCCCTAACCCTAATCCCAACCATAACCCTAATACTAACTTTAGCGCCAACCCTAACCCTAACTTTAGCCGCAACCCTAACCCTAATGGGTAAATGGAAATAAATACATTTTTTTAATTTTATTATTTTTCCCTAACTAAGGGGGTGATAAAGGTGGGTTTGATTTACTATTTATAGCGGGTTTTTATGATTGGCAGCTGTCACGCTAAAAGACGCTTTTTATTGCAAAAAATAGTTTTTTGCATCGCCACATTTTGAGAGCTATAATTTTTGCATATTTTGGCCCACAGAGTCATGTGAGGTCTTACTTTTTGCGGTACGAGTTGACGTTTTTATTGGTACAATTTTTGAGCACGTGACATTTTTTGATCGCTTTTTATTTCGATTTTTGGGAGGTTAGAATGAACAAAAATCAGCAATTCATGAATTTCTTTTGGGGAAGGCGTTTATACCGTTCCACGTGTGGTAAAATTGATAAAGCAGTTTTATTCTTTGGGTCAGTACGATTACGGCGATACCTCATTTATATCATTTTTTTATGTTTTGGCGCTTTTATAGAATAAAAACAATTTTATATAAAAAATTATTATTTTTGCATCGCTTTATTCTGCGAGCTATAACTTTTTTATTTTTTCCCTGATGATGCTATATGGCAGCTTGTTTTTTGCGGGACAAGATGTCGTTTTCAGTGGTACCATATTTATTTATATCGGTCTTTTTGATCGCGTGTTATTCCACTTTTTGTTCAGCGGTATGATGATAAAGCACTGATTTTTTCCTTTTTTTTTAAGGGGTTCACAAAAGGGGTTAACTAGTGGGACAGTTTTATAGGGCAGGTCGTTACGGACGCGGCGATACCAAATATGTGTACTTTTATTGTTTTATTTTTTTTATTTACAGGAAGAAATTAATTTATTGGGGAATATTTATTTTTTTTTTTATTTATTTTGGAATTTTTTTTACACATGTTTATTTTTTTTTTTTTACTTTTTTACATTGTCCCAGTGTGGGACATCACTGTAAAATGTCAGATCGCTGGTCTCACAGTGTGCACAGCACTCTGTGAGACCAGCGATCTCACAGGCAGCGCTGCAGGCTTCTCATTGCCTGCTCTCAGCAGGCACTGAGGAAGCCGCCTCCCTGCAGGACCCGGCGGCCATCTTGGATCCGGGTCCTGGGAGGGAGGAAGCCCTCAGAACAGCGCGATCACATCGCGCTGTTCTGAGGGTCTCAGGGGAGCTCGCAGGGAGCCCCCTCCCTGCGCGATGCTCACCTGTGCCCCCGGTACACCGCGATCATGTTTGATCGCGGTGTGCCAGGGGTTAATGTGCCGGGAGCGGTCCGTGACTGCTCCTGGCACACAGTCCCGGGTGTCAGCTGTGATAATCAGCTGACACCCGGCGGCGATTAGCTGCGCTCCCCCCGGGAGCGCAGCTGATCGCTATGACGTACTATCCCGTCCATGGTCAGATTGTCACGGGTTTCATGGACGGGATAGTACGTCGGATGTCAGAGAGGGTTAACCAAGGTAAGATATATAATGAAAGTACACAACAGATCCCAATATTTAATATAAAGCATCTAGGTACACAGATAATCCAATTAATAAATATAGCACATCTAAGTACACACAGAGAATCCATGAAAATTATGAAAATTAAACAGAATATTTACGCAGTCCTGTGTATGCGTGTGGCGCCCACCCACATTTTTCTTCACTACTTAAATAAAACAAAAACTCTACAAATTTGGTCTCTGCATACGCATATTAACCTGGAGAATCTTACTGCCAGATCAGTTTTTCCATAAAATCAATGCTTTAAATACAAGAAAAAAAACAAATGCAGAATTGTACTATTTTTGCTATTTTTCCAACATTTTTCTTCCCGCTTTCCAGTACATCATATAATAAAATTAATTAATAAAATGAATGGTGTCATTCAAAAATACAACTCGTCTCCAATAAACAAGCTCTGGCACGACTAAATCAATTGAAAAATAAAAAGTTATAAGGGGAGTGAAAATTGAAAGCGAAAAAACTGAAGATAACCCGGTCCTTAAGGGGTTAAGCAATTAAAGAAAAACAATTTAAATGTCTCAACGCAACTAATATAACAATTGGTTTCTTCAAAACAAGATAAAATTCCACTTTCAATATCTATTGCAGTGTTAGAATTATTCAACTCCTTTTTGAATAGTATGCTTTGTACTTAAAGTTTTGCCCACTACCAGGACTACGCCTTCTTAGGCCTCTTTCACAAGTTTGTGTCTCCAGTACGTGTGGTGACAGTTTTCACACATACCGGAGACATATACACACATAGACCCATTCAAATGAATGGGTCTGTGCACATGTCAGTGTGTTTCCACAGACCATGTGTCCGTGGGCAAAACACGCAGACATGTCAGTTTTTTGCCGTCATAACGGACGAGAGCAGGATAAGGATGAAAGATTCCAGCATTCGCAGTAGTATGGAAAAATGCTAAAACATGACTTTTTAAAGCATACATTTTTAAAATGTAAACAAATTTTAAAAATATCCAAAAAACCCATAACATTATTATCCATTTACCCTGTAGTCATTCAGCCCTCAGAAATTGGGCTTTTTCCCCACAGCTTCATTCGAAATCTGAGGGTTTTTCTTAAGAAAATGAGAAAACAACACTTAAAAGCGGTCACTGATTGTCTGCAAGGGTCATGTGAAACCCAACAATTTCAAACAAACCTCAGAAAAACCCACCCCTTTACATACAGAAAAGAGTAAGTCTGGAAAGTGAGTTTTAGGGCATTTTTTTTTTTTTACAATGGGGGATATAAATTTAAGAATAAAATTTTTAAATAATTAATAAAACACCTTTGGGGGTTATTTCCAGCTGTAAACATGTAACCCAAACCAAAAACCTGCTTTTTTGATGGCCAATCCCAAAAATTTTTTTAGAAATTCATAAATCATATTTTTTGGGGCCTTTGAGGGTTTTTTTGGGGTCTTTGTAATTTTTAAGGGGGAGGGGGCCATATCCATTTTTTAAAAAAAAAAAGAATCCCCAAAAAGTTTAAATAGCTTTTCTATGGCTTTACCAATTTGATTTTTTTTCAGCTTTGAATCAGTATCCCAATATTGGGAAATTTTAAATGGGGAAACCCCCCACGTTTATACTTTTCATGTGCAAAAAAAAAATTCATGCCTGTTTTCACCAAAAATTTTTTTTCCC
>JARQOD010005823.1:0-46027 GCA_033576555.1 Oophaga sylvatica
ATGTCATTGAAGGAGGATTGTACAAAACCTATGAAGGTTTCGAGGGCATTAGACCCTAGTGGTGGTCTAAAATGACTTTTTGTCCTAAGGCCAAGGTGTGAAATAGAAAGTGAGTCATGTTGGTTAGAGAAATACACCTTTAGTCTCAAAGAGCGAAAGAAACGCTGAAGATCCATTTCAAGGTCAAAGGTCTTATATCTGTAGGAAGGGCAAAAGGACAAGCCTTTTTGAAGCACATTAAGTTCTGCAATGCCCAATGTCCTGTTAGAAATGTTCACTACCAATGGGCACATACCTGTGACCTGGTTGTCCGTATTGGAAGTTGATTTCTTAAGTCCATGCCCTTTTTTACTTGACACTAATGCCTTCCTCCAAGTCATTAATGGTATTCAGCAGGTCCCCACTACATGCATATTAGTCACGTTTGATGTTAAAGACCTGTACACCTCAATCCCCCATGAGGAAGGTATTCAGTCTGTCAAAAGACTATTACTGAAAAGCAACTTCACGCCGTCCCAAATAGAGCTATGTGTGGACCTACTAACTCTAGTACTCACTCGTAATTACTTTATGTTTCAGGACGATTTTTTCCTACAGATCCGCGGGACCGCGATGGGCTCGAACGTAGCACCCCCATATGCAAATTGCTACATGGCTGACTTTGAGGAATCCGTCATCTACCTCCACCCTTTGTTCCAAGAAAACGTCATCACCTGGAAACGATATATAGATGACATCTTTTGCATATGGGGTGGCACGTTCGAGTCCCTATCCTCCTTCCATCAGATACTTAACCAATCTTGGCCTGGTCTCCAATTTACAGTCACATCTGACACGAGCAGGATTAACTTTTTGGACACTATGGTCATGAAGGATGAATATGGTAGATTATCCACGGATCTTTATACCAAACCTACCGACCGTAATAGTCTCCTGCATTTTGACAGCTTCCACCCCACACCTATGAAGCGGTCTATTCCTAAATCCCAGTTCCAACGGGTAAAACGTGTTGTATCTGATGAGGAT
The DNA here is from genome assembly GCA_033576555.1 of Oophaga sylvatica. NCBI lineage: Eukaryota > Metazoa > Chordata > Amphibia > Anura > Dendrobatidae > Oophaga > Oophaga sylvatica. The sequence continues at coordinate 1,027 of JARQOD010005823.1, forward strand.
ACCCACAACATTAGATTGAACGAGATGAATTCAAAATTCAGAGACAGGGGGTACCCACAACAGGTTCTAGACTCGTCCGTATCTAATACATCTCCTTCCCTACCAAAATCAGGCAATAGAGTGGCCTTTGTGCATTCCTTCCATCCGTTTTCATATCTAATACATAAGTCTATACGCCGACATTGGCCCCTTCTCTCCAGGGCACATCCACAAATTCCGGAATTTAAAAACCCTTTTTTACCATGTTTTTGACGGGCACCTAATTTCAGAGATTCCCTCGTGAGAGCTGATTTTGGACCTACCAAAACCAGGATACAACAACGTTTCCTACAACATCCAAAACATGGCACTTTTCCTTGCCTGAGTTGCACTCAATGTAACAATGTACAGAAGGGAAACACGATACGACATCCTTACACTGGTAGGTCCTTTAACATTAGAGGTTTTTTTACTTGTGACACCTCTTACGCTGTTTACGTCATAAAATGTCCATGCGGACTATTATACGTTGGGGAGACGACACAATCGGTTAAAGACCGAATATCAAAACACAAGTCTACCATACGGTGCAAAAACTTACTGCTCCCAGTCCCCTACCACTTTGTGACATACGGTCATAACATTGCACAGCTCAAATTTCAGGTTCTCGAACATGTGCCTCAACCCAGGAGAGGGGGTGACCGGATTAAACTATTGAAACGGCGAGAGGCCTTTTGGATTCATACCCTGGACACATTAACCCCGAAAGGTCTTAATAAGGATTATAATTTACTCGCTTTCCTATAACCTTATACCTCAAAAATACGTAATAACTCAGTCTGTTACTATTATCATGTTAAATATATTCTCATTTATTCTGATGAATTTTCTGCCCCATTATGTGATTACAAGGTCCACCATTCATATCTGTATCCCTTTTATTGTCTACATGTATACTAATTTTTGCCTCTTTCCACCTTAGAGCCGGTTGTATTGAATTTGGCATCCTCTTTGGGCACAAGCACTGTCTGGATGGACACTCTTTATCATGTTATGTGACGGACTTTTTTCACAACTTTTAGCCACTCCTCTGAATGTCCCTCCACTTACCAGTACCGCCCAGCACACTGTGGAACGCACCAGTTGTCAGCAGTGGAACGCACGGCCATGCGTTTCCGCCCACGTCACCTCTCAGCTCAGCACACCTCCTTTCTCTAATTGGCTGCACATAGTCATGTGCTTTCCTCGCACTTCCTATAACAAACAGGAAGCGGCCGGCTAATGTCGGCGTGTAACAAGCGGTGGATACTGCGTTCTAGCTGCCGAATCAGACGCTTCCCTCCTCCTTTCAGGTTTGCTACTAACGGGATCTTTTCCTCACCATATAGTTTTTTAATCGGTTCACACCATTTACTGCATCTTACTGTCTCATAGGTATCTTACCTTATCTGGATCTCTAATAATCATGCATGCATTCCCCATGCTGATCACTGGTAGGCATATTACCCCTCTATATATGTACCACGCACTGTCCAGATACCTTTTTTCTACTATGAGCACGTGTCATTTTGCTCTTCGTTTCTCACAGTGTCTTTATGAAAATCTGATTTGATGCGTCCATATCCTTCAACCTATACAAACAGGGGTATGTGTTCCTTGTATTTATATACACAAGACTTCCTATGTGTCTGGTTTTCTTTCCTCCATTAAGACTCTCTATACATTATATCTCAAATATGTCTGTTCACCAAGATATTATTGGAATCATGTTATACAGCAAGTTTCTTCCATTTTGTACATTGTGTATATACTTGTTCTCCAGTTGTTTTCTTTAAAATTATTATTTCACTTTTTTTCATTTGTTTTACATTTCACTATAGTAGCTGAGGAAGGTCGTGTAGACCGAAACGTCCCCTGTATACTACTATTTATTTACTTTGGACCATAATAAAATCCTCTCTTCTTGTTCATCACATTAAGTTGAGTGCAGAGTTTCTTTTTCTTCCTACGGTTTGGGCACCTACTCTTGCACCTTCATATTGGCTGTGCATAGGTCTCTTTACAATGCGAGACAAAGTAGGCCACCAAAAGGACCGACTCAACAAGTCTCTGGTACCAAAAAATCCCGGGATGACCAGCCAACGCGGAACAATGAATCTCAGACATCACACTCTTCTTCCACTGGTCTGGGGCAAACAATTTACCAATAGGGCAGCGCTCACGTTTATCCTCCTGACACCCTTCCAGAGCCAGTCTCAATTTGGGCGAGATGGTGGAAAGAACTACACCCTCTTTCAAAATAACAATAGGATCAGATAATTCAGGAGAGTCCGCAAAGAAACTCCTCGAGAGGGCATCCGCCTTAACATTCTTACTGCCAGGAAGAAAAGAAACCACAAAATTAAAACGTGTGAAAAACAAGGCCCACCTGGCCTGTCTAGGATTAAGTCGCTTGGCTGATTCGAGATAAACCAGATTCTTATGGTCCGTGAGAACCACCACCTGATGTTTGGCTCGTTCCAGCCAATGTCTCCACTCTTCAAAGGCCCACTTCATGGCCAATAACTCCCGATTACCCACGTCATAATTACGTTCAGTTGGAGAAAATTTTTGAGAGAAAAAGGCACAAGGGTTACTCTTAGAGGTCTCTGGATCTCTTTGGGACAAAACGGCACCTGCCCCAATTTCAGAGTCATCAACCTCCACCTGAAACGGTAGAGAAACATCAGGCTGCCGTAGAACAGGAGCAGAAGTGAATCTCTGCTTAAGTTCCTGAAACGCAGAGACTGCCTCAGGAGGCCAATTCACCACATCAGAACCCTTTTTGGTCAAATCAGTCAATGGTTTAACAATACCGGAGAAATTACCAATAAATTTACGATAAAAATTGGCAAAACCAAAAAAATCTCTGAAGAGCCTTTAATGAAGTAGGTTGGACCCAATCACAGATGGCCTGAACCTTGACCGGGTCCATTTCAATAACAGACGGAGACAAATTGAATCCCAGAAATGAGACCTTCTGTACGCCAAAAAGACACTTTGATCCCTTCACATACAGTGCATTCTCTCTCAAAATCTGGAACACAGTCCGAACATGTTTCACATGAGAGTCCCAGTCATTGGAAAAAATCAAGATATCATCCAAATAAACAATCAGAAATGTATCCACAAAATCCCTGAAAATATCATTCATGAAGGATTGGAAGACGTAAGGAGCATTAGTGAGCCCAAAGGTCATCACTAGGTACTCAAAATGTCCCTATGGGGTATTAAACGCCATCTTCCATTCATCCCCGTGCTTAATGCGCATAAGGTTATACGCCCCCCCCCCCCCCGAGGTCAAGCTTGGTAAACCAACTAGCACTTTTTACCCTGGAAAACAGGTCAGAAATCAAGGGTAACGGATATTGATACTTCACAGTGATCTTATTCAAGAGACGATAATCAATACATGGCCTCAATGAACCATCCTTTTTGGCCACAAAGAAAAAACCGGCACCCAAGGGTGAAGAGGATGGTCTGATATGACCCTTCTCCAATGACTCCTTGATACAAGATCACATAGCATCGTGTTCAGGTACAGACATGTTAAAAAGGCGACCTTTAGGAAATTTACTACCAGGCACTAATTCAATAGCGCAATCATAGCTCCTATGAGGGGGCAAGGATGCAGATTTACTTTCACTAAATACATCCGAAAAATCAGTCAAAAAGTCAGGAACATTTTGAGGCTGGGGAGAGGCAGAAAAAACAGGAGTGTAGGCATTAACACATTGGCAGCCCCAACTGGTCACAGACACAAATTTCCAATCCAAAACAGGATTTATGAGACTGTAACCAAGGGAAACCTAGTACAATAATGTCATGCAGATTATACAGCACCAGAAATTTGCAACTCTCCTGATGATCTGGTTCAACCCTCATTATCACCTGAGTAGAAAACTGGGTTTATTCTCCGCCAAAGGGGTAGAATCAATGCCCAGTAGGGGAATAGACTTCCGCAGTGGTATCATGGGAAACCCACAACATTTGGCAAAGTCAAAATCCATCAGGTTAATAGTTGCTCCTGAATCAACAAAAGCCTGAGCAGAAAATGTGGACAGGGAGCAAATCAGGGTAACAGTCAACAAAAATTTAGTCTGAACACTACCCAAGACAACTGAGCGTGCAAAACGTCTTCCCCGTTTAGGGCAGACTGAAATAGCATGAGAGGCGTCACCACAGTAGAAACATAACCTATTGCGCTTTCGAAACTCATCACGCTGTGCCCCAGAAGTCACTCTATCACACTGCATGGTCTCGGAAGCTGGCTCACAAGGCAACACTATCTCACGCATACCTCTGCGCTCACGCAAACGTCTGTCAATTTGAATAGCCAATGACATAGAATCATTGAGACCAGAGGGAGCAGGGAATCCCACCATAACATCCTTTACATTCTCTGACAGCCCCTTCCAAAAAAGGGCTGCCAAAGCATCATCATTCCATTTGGTCAGGACTGCCCACTTTCGGAATTTCTGACAGTACAACTCAGCGTCTTCAAGACCCTGATTTAATGCCAACAAGGTTTTTTCAGCTTGATCAGTGACATTAGGTTCATCGTACAATAACCCCAGAGCCAGAAAAAATGCATCAATATCATTCAAAACAGGATCCCCAGGTGCCAGGGAAAAAGCCCAATCCTGAGGATCGCTGCGCAGGAGAGAGATGACAATTTGAACCTACTGTGCTGCGTTCCCTGAGGACTTAGGCTTCAAGGCAAAAAACAACTTACAGTTATTTTTGAAATTCAGAAATTTACCCCCATCCCCAAAAACAAATCTGGCATGGGAATCCTAGGTTCCACAACCGGCAACTAAGCAAGATAGGTAGCAATGCTCCAAACCTCAGTGGCAAGCTGATCCACACGGCCACACAACTGTGCAAGCTCCATTGAGAGAAAAAAAAATCTTCCTCAGCACCCAGAGAGAAAGAGGCAAAAAATGCAACAAACAGGGAAAAAAAAAATCTCTGACAACTCTGACAACTTTTTTTTTTCCCACACTATTTTTCCCTTCTGTGAGTACCATATAATTTTCAGTTTTTGGCCAGTGATACTGTTATGTTTCGGTAGCTGAGGAGAGTAAGCAAAAAAATGGCAATACACCAGAGAGGCTGGAACCTATTGGATTGCAGTAACCTGAACTAACCACACAACTAGAGGTAGCCGTGGAGCGTTCCTACGTTGATCCTAGACGCCTCGTCACAGCCTGAGAGATAACTACACCTAAAGGCAGAAAGATGAAAGCTATCTGCCCCGGAGCAGATCCCCAAAGAAAATAGGAAGCTCCCAAACATGTAATGGCGGTTAGACAAGAGGAGGCACGGACACAGACAGAAAATAGAATGAGCAAACGCTGGGGCCCAATCTGACTAGACAGAAAAGTACAGGAAAGGATACTCACTGCAATCCAAAAAAGACCTAAAAAATACCAGCTCTACTGATTGCAAAAACACCTGACATCACAGGACCTCTACCACCTAAATCAGTTCTCTGGTGTAACAAAACTAAGCCGCAGCCACTGAAAAAACAGGAAAAAGCAAATGAACAAACAACAGTGGCTCCAGACAAACTGAGAGGAGCACAAGCCCCCCAGAGGGGACCTGGCTGACCTCCACAGAAGTGCAGGGAACAATGCAAAAATCAAGCACAAAAACAAAAGCAGAAAATATCTTATCTGATAGCAAAAGATGCAGGTAAGACTCAGCAAGCTTCCAAATGAACCAGGAACCATAATTGAGACAAGTACAATTGATCACCGGCAACCATCATGAGAGAGAACCTCCCTTATATCAGACCAGTCCGTGATCCCAGATTGCCAATCCTCGCTGAAAGGTTCAGTACTGTCAGTAACCACCAGAGGGAGCCTCTGCTCAGAAACCATTTTTAGCACATTCACAACAGGATTCCTTATGGGACAGTCAATGTGAGCTGAAGTATCAAGTAGCAGGGCAAACTTGCCGTCAGACGCGGTATCCACCGCCAGTCTGACAGGTAAAGGCTATGTAAGCTTAAGTGTCCGTGAGCAGGGCAAACTTTCCGTCAGATGCGGCGGATACCGCGTCTGACTGCAAGTCTGCCCTGCTACTTGATACTTCAGCTCACATTGACTGTCCCATAAGGACTCCACAAAACAGCGCAAAGCCTCTTGCCTGCTGTGTAGGACATGACTTGCACTTGCTCTGTTAGTACGTAACTGAAGAAGGTCGTAATAGACCGAAACGTTTGTTGGTGTACTACAATAAAACTTCACTTGTTATAGCCAAGTTGAGTGTGAGGTTTATATGTTACATCTCATTTTCAACAAAGTCCGTATTTTTAGTTACAAAAAACTGTGGTTTAATTGCTCTTTTGTACTTATTCAAAAAGATGGGATACTACACGAAAGAGACCTTATGGAATCTATGGTGACTCAATCTGGATCACTGTAGTAAATGTTTCTATTGAGGGTTTTGTCCAAATCATGTTTTCAGATACAGAACCTCTGGTATGTGGTCAGTGTAAAGCATAGGATAAATGTGAAGAACCCCTTGGTAGCACTATGCTCCTCGCACTAGTGCAACTAAAATCCACCTTATTAAACCTACACTGAAATCTTCTTTTTACTTTTTTAGGGCCCATATTCATTATGTAATATAAAGCTCAGAGCCTATGGCCCTTTTCTAGCTGTAGGGGGCTCCCTTACATTCAGGGACCTATGTAGTGGCATAGCTGCACCCAGTGCACATATTCTATGTCCACCTCTGTGAATACATATCTTTGGGCATCCTAATGTAATCCAGTTTCTTAGTTTTGTCATAACAGTTATCTTGATTGTTCTTTCTTTTCGTTTTTTACAATAAAACAGCTGTTAAACTGAGTCCCCAGAATTATTTCCTGGTAAATTATATTCATATTTTACTATGCTAAAATATGCTAAAAACTTCAGTTTTAAGATATGTTTATTAAATGATTTGTGTTTACTCTGTTGTAAGCATAGTAAAGTCTTTAAGAAAAAAGTTATAAAAGTAAAAATGTAGCATGTGATTTAATAAATTCATCAATGCTGGTAAATTTAACAAGGTGCATTTTTTTATTGTTATTAGGTAATTGCTATCCTACAGCAGGAAAAGTATATCTTCTTAATACTGTAGAATTAATAAGGATGTATCTCATAATTGCATTAGCAAATTGAACATATCACACGCAACATTTTGTTGTCAATCAACCTCGTAAACATTCTTGATTATGGCAAAGCTGTAAGAATTAACATTTTCAGAAAGCTTGCTAGAAAAAAAGTGATTACATTATTGAGTTTAGCTGTAAATTTTCTCTTTTTCAGTCCTACAAATATCCGTATAAGTGTTTAATGGTTTACAACTGTAATTATTTTTGTGTTTCAGCATTAAACTTTAAAAAGTTTAATTTGGAGACCATTTGAGAAACTCATCTTTTTTACAACCTCATAAATAGATCTTTGATTAAATGAGCAGTAGTTTCATAAATGCTGTGATGCATAGCAACAAAATGTAGAAACAAAACAGCATTAAATATACAGTTTTACACATTTTAAATCCTCTAAACAGGACTTTTTGACAAAAATTCCAAAAAAGTTAACAGCTATTGGTAAATATGTATTTACTGTATAGAGATGGTTGAATGGCTTGAAATGCAAATTAAACAGGATCAATTCTTTTGTTTGTTTGATATGACAGTGTATCACAATACCGCAAAGCCTCTAATTGTTCTGAAAAACATGTGTATCACTATGAATTCTAGGATTGTATTCTACTCCTTTAACGCTTATAACACAAACACAGTCTTAGGCTAATTTCAAATTTGCATCTATGTGCGCAGCGTATCATCCGCAACCGCAAACGCATGCAAAAACTAATGCAAACGCATGCTGATGCAGCATTTTTAATCCGCATCAGCTTACGCATGATGGCAAAAAAAACGCAGCGTTTGCATAATTTTTTACATGCGCTTGCACTTTCTATGTGCATACGTTAATATGAAAATGCTTTTCCAGGAGAATTTCCTTGACACAAGCCAAGCCCAATGGGCGTGTCTCATGGAAATTCTGTATATAGACCCTTGTAAAAGAAGAGATGTCCAGCTCAACTGAATACGTGAAAATAAAATCTATGGGTAGGAATCTCGATGCGTTTCTGGAGACTAAGCTCCCTTAATCATGACATTCCATGTCATGATTAGCTCCGTTAATCATGACATTCCATTAATCTCCAGAAACGCGTTGAGATTCCTACCCATATGGTTTTGTGCTGAACATTGTATCCTCCATGTTACAAGTTTTGTGAATAAAGAAATTTTATTTTTACGTATTTGGTTGAGCTGGACATCTATTCTTTTGCTTTGGACTATGCACGCTTTGACACAGTGGGTACGCACTCCTGAGGTTCATGTAATGCATTGACGGGTCAGCTGGTATATTTTTTTTTCATATAGGCCCTTGTACATCTTTTGCTGCTGCATCCAGCGTCAAGATGGATCTTTGCGTGGAGAGTTTCTGTTCTATTCTGGATTTGGATGTGAACTTGTTTCTTGTCTTTGCATTTGCTTGTGAACAAGAAAGGAAAAGAGAGAGACGGAGAAGACGTAGTCGTCACTTTTGGCAACACCCCATTGTTGAAGTCAGAGAGAGCCATGAAGCCTACCACTCCTAATACAATGAGCTCCGTGAAAACCCGTATAAATATTTTGAGTACACGAGGATGTCTCAACAGAGCTTCAGCGATTTGCTGCTACGTGTACAAGGAGCCATCAGCAGGCAGGACACACAGTTACATAGAGCAATTCCTGCTGAGGAACGTCTGCTGGTGACCCTAAGGTACGTAATTTTTAAAAAGAAATGCCTGTCATAAATATTATTGTTCTGCCATGTCCTTAATTTTTTTTCCTTTTTCTATTCAGCAAAACACCTGTCATAAATATTATTGTTCTAAAAGCCATGAACTTAATGTTTTTTTCCTTTCTCTTTTTGGCAGATTCCTGGTGTTAGAATCTATTTAGTTTGACCATCCGCCATCTTGTTGTAGTTTCTGGCTGCTGGTGTTTTTCCCCTGGTGCTGGGCTTGTCGTTGGTCGGGTGATTGTATCATCCTCTATTACCCTGCACCTGCCTCCCAGTCCTTGCTGGACATCAGTGTTAATCTTCTTGAGTTCTGGCTAGGACCTTTGATAGCATTGTGTTATACTTTGTGCAGTTCTGGGAACTCTAGTTCTGCTTGCTTAGTCTTTTTGTTTTTTCCTTTTGTTTCTGCAGCTTCCTCTATTTCCCTGCTAGGAGGTTACCAGTGTTTTATTCCCAGTCCCTAGATCTTTCAGGGATCCCCTTCCCCCCACTTTCAGATCTTCGCTCGAGTCTATACTAGGAAACGTCGGTGGGTCTATTCTCAAGGAATAGGTCGCCCGCCCCATCGTAGGGATCGAGTCTAGTCCCAGTGCAGGGTCAGCCTCTTTCCCTCCTGTCCTATTCATTAGTTGCAGATCCGTAACAGTTTGTCCAGCCAGCACATATAAAAAAGAAAAAAGATTTTTTTTTCTCCCAGAGTCCTTCAATATGAACAGCGTCCAAGAACTTACTCAACACTTGCAAGCGTTAACTTTGAAGGTAGCCAGCCTGCAGCAGCACGTGAATAATTGTCCTGGAGAACGCTTTGAAGAGCCTAAGGTAGGACTACCTGAGTTTTTTTCTGGTAAACGGAAGAAATTTTTTACTTTAAAAATGCATGTTTACTATATTTTCGGCTTAGACCTGGATCCTCAGGGAGTAAATCACAGCGTGTGGGGATTATTATGTCTTTGTTACGAAGTGATCTCCAAATCTGGGCATTTTCGTTACCACCTAATGATCCTTGTTTGATGTCAGTAGAAGCATATTTTACTGCTATGGGGTTGTTATATGATGATTCGGATTGAGTCACCACAGCTGAGGCAGAGCTCAGATTGCTTAAACAAGGTTCTGGTGATGCTGAGAGGTATTGCACACTGTTCAGACGAAGGTCCGCAGAGGTCAGATGGAATGAGCTAGCGCTCAAAAGTCAGTTTTTAGCAGGTTTTAGTGAAAGGGCTAAAGATTTGCTCATTGCTTATCCTGCACCTGCTACTTTGGAATCCGCTATGCAGTTAGCTAGCCGTGTGGATAGAGGATTGAGAGACAGGCAGAATAATGAGAAGCCTCTTATAATGCTGGACCCAGTCTCTCAGGATAGCACCATCGACAGCCGGGAGCCAATGCAACTTGGGGCGATGTTGTCACGCACAGTGTGGGAAAACCAAGTGTAATATGAAGGGAAAAGGGGAAGAGGGCCCAGACTCTAGGGAAGGGATTTGGAGACCCCTAGGCTAGATCTAATCTCTACCTAGAACTCATACCTAGTCCCTATACTGGTTCCTCACCAGTCGCCGAGCAGGAACCTCCGGCCCTGAATCTCCCTGAGGCCTAAGTCCTGAATAGGGAATGGGAGGGAGATGCGCACTAGGCAGTCTCCGCTAAACTAAAGACGGTAAAGTGAGACAAACAGGGGAACACTTAGCTGAATAGCCAGATACGGATACCAGATGAGAGATTCCAGACACCAAATTGGAGCAATCAGAATAGGTCCAAAACTCTAGCAACCACAAGTGAAAATGGGCTATTACCCGCACTGGGTCACAGCTGAGCCACTAACTAAATAGCTCCAAACTACTCTGAGGAGGAGGAGGTCGACGCTGGGTCCGAGAGGCAGATGGTTCAGGGAGCAGTCTGTATTTATAGGCGCTGAGACCTACTGATGCCTGATGCAGGATGATGGCCTGTCACCTCCGAAGCGCTCGTGACAGATGTCCTCTCATTCCCAGGAGAGGGAGAGGAGATTCTCTGAGGGGCTATGCTTGTATTGTGGTAAGGCTGACCATTTTATTAAGCAATGTGAGGTTCGCATAAGGAAAGAAAAGAAATAAAAGGTCAGTAAGAGCAACACTCCAATTCGTATTGCATTTTTACGTTCCACAGGAGTTTTTTTTTCTGGTAATTCCACCTATCGTGGTCATTCCATTGATTTTCAGGTCATAGTGGATTGTGGTTCTGCACTGAATTTGATTAATCAACAATTTCTAGACAAATTTAAATTTGATTTTGAACCATTGTCATCTCCTTTTCCTGTTGTGACGATTGATAAAACTCCCCTGTAGCATGGGTGCGTGTCTCAAAAGGTCACTGGGTTCCCACTTATTGTCAATATGGAACATAAGGAGTGTATTGACTTGTTTGTACTGGATAAATTGCCTGTTCCAGTCGTCCTGGGTTTACCCTGGTTAAAAATGCACAATCCTTTGTAGGACTGGTCATCTGGTATTATAAGGTCCTGGGGACAGGTGTTATCTTTCGGTAGCTGAGGAGGACAGGAACAACAGCAGGGCAGCCGAACACCTGAGATGTTGGTAACTGATGGGTTGCAGATTCCTAAACTAACGACACAACTAGAGGTAGCCGTGGAGCGTTCCTACGTTGATCCTAGACGCCTCGTCACAGTCTGAGTTATAACTACACCTAAAGGCAGAAAGATGAAAGCTATCTGCCCCGGAGCAGATCCCCAAAGAAAATAGGAAGCCCCCAAACATATAATGGCGGTTAGACAAGATGAAAATACAAACATAGGCAGAAAATAGACTGAGCAAACACTGGGGCCACAAGCTGACTAAATAGGATAGGACAGGAGAGATTACTTTCTGCAACCCAGAAAACCCTACAAAAATCCAACAATTCTGATTACAAAAATACTGAGATCACACGATCTCGCCATCCACTAAATCAGATCTCAGTGTGAACAAAAACCAAGCCGCAGCCGCTGAAAAAACAGGAAAAAGCAAATGAGCAAACAACAGTGACTGCAGATAAACTGTGAGGAGCTCATGCCCCAGGAGGGGACCTTGCTGACCTCCACAAAAGTGCAGAAAACAATGCAAAAAGCAAGCACAAAAAGAAAAGCAAAAAATATCTTATCTGAAAGCAGGAGATGCAGGCAAGACTCCAGCAAACTTCCAAATGAACCAGGAACACAATTGAGACAAGAACAATTGATCACCGGCAACCATCATGGGAGGAAACCTCCCTTATATCAGACCAGTCAGTGAACCCAGATTGCCACTCCTCGCTGAAAGGTTCAGTACTGTCTGTAACCACCAGAGGGAGCCTCTGCTCAGAAACCATCTCTAACACATTCATAACAGTACCCCCTTGAGGAGGGGTCACCGAACCCTCACTTGTGCAACCAGGCCGATCAGGATGAGCTCGGTGATAGGCACGGATCAGTCTCCTAGCATGGATGTCCGAAGCAAACACCCAAGAATTGTCCTCCTGACCATAACCTCTCCACTTAACCAAATACTGGAGTTTCTGTCTAGAAAAACGAGAATCCAATATTTTCTCAACCACATACTCCAGATTGCCCTCAACCAAAACAGGGTCAGAAGGCGCAGCCATAGGAACCACTGGCTCGACAAACCTCTTCAATAAGGACTTGTGGAACACGTTATGGATCTTAAATGTCCCTGGAAGAAGCAAACGGAAGGAAACAGATTAAGAATCTCCATGATCTTATAAGGTCCAATGAACCTTGGCTTAAACTTTGGAGATGCAACCCTCATAGGGAAATTTCTTGAGGACAACCAAACCAAGTCCCCCACTTTAAACCGAGGACCATCAGTCCTATGCCGGTTTGCAAACCGTTGGGCCTTCACCTGAGAGAGAGACAACCTCTCCACTACATGGTCCCAAATTTGCTGCATTCGCTCCACAACAGAGTCAACACCCGGACAGACAGAAGCCTCCGACTGTCCCGAAGAAAATCGAGGGTGAAACCCAAAATTGCAGAAAAATGGAGACATCAAGGTGGCAGAGCTAGCCCTATTATTAAGAGCAAACTCAGCCAAAGGCAAAAAAGAGACCCAGTCATCTTGATCAGCAGACACAAAACATCTCAAATTAGTCTCCAAGGTCTGGTTTGTTCTCTCGGTTTGTCCATTGGTCTGAGGATGAAAAGCAGAGGAGAAAGATAATTGAACACCAAGTTTAAAACAAAATGTCCTCCAAAATCTGGAAACAAACTGGACTCCTCTGTCAGACACAATGTTCTCCGGAATGCCATGTAACCGAACCACGTGCTGAAGGAACAAAGGCACCAATTCGGAGGAGGAAGGCAACGTAGGTAATGGCACAAGATGTATCATCTTGGAAAACCTATCACAGATTACCCAGATAACGGTCATTCTCTGAGAAACAGGGAGGTCGGAAATAAAATCCATAGAGATATGGGTCCATGGCCTCTTGGGCACAGGTAATGGCATTAACAAACCACTAGAGCGAGAGCAAGGCTTGGAGCGAGAGCAAGTCCCACAGGACTGCACAAATTCCCTGACGTCACGAGACAAAGTAGGCCAACAAAAGGACCGACTCACAAGTCTCAGGTACCAAAATCCCGGGATGACCAGCCAACGCGGAACAATGAATCTCAGACATCACACTCTTCTTCCACTGGTCTGGGACAAACAATTTCCCAATAGGGCAGCGCTCAGGTTTATCCTCCTGACACCCTTCCAAGGCCAGTCTCAAATTGGGCGAGATGGCGGAAAGAACTACACCCTCTTTCAAAATAACATTAGGATAAGATAACTCAGGAGAGTCCGCAAAGAAACTCCTGAGAGGGGCATCCGCCTTAACATTCTTAGTGCCAGGAAGAAAAGAAACCACAAAATTAAAACGTGTGAAAAACAAGGCCCACCTGGCCTGTTAGGATTAAGTCGCTTGGCTGATTCGAGATAAACCAGATTCTTATGGTCCGTGAGGACCACCACCTGATGTTTGGCTCCTTCCAGCCAATGTCTCCACTCTTCAAAGGCCCACTTCATGGCCAATAACTCCCGATTACCCACGTCATAATTACGTTCAGTTGGAGAAAATTTTCGAGAGAAAAAGGCACAAGGGTTACTCTTAGAGGTCTCGGATCTCTTTGGGACAAAACGGCACCTGCCCAATTTCAGAGGCATCAACCTCCACCTGAAACGATAGAGAAACATCAGGCTGCCTAGAACAGGAGCAGAAGTGAATCTCTGCTTAAGTTCCTGAAACGCAGAGACTGCCTCAGGAGGCCAATTCACCACATCAGAACCTTTTTGGTCAAATCAGTCAATGGTTTAACAATACCAGAGAAATTACCAATAAATTTACGATAAAAATTGGCAAAACCCAAAAATCTCTGAAGAGCCTTTAATGAAGTAGGTTGGACCCAATCACAGATGGCTTGAACCTTGACCGGGTCCATTTCAATAACAGATGGAGACAAAATGAATCCCAGAAATGAGACCTTCTGTACGCCAAAAAGACACTTTGATCCCTTCACATACAGTGCATTCTCTCTCAAAATCTGGAACACAGTCCGAACATGTTTCACATGAGAGTCCCAGTCATTGGAAAAAATCAAGATATCATCCAAATAAATAATCAGAAATTTATCCACAAAATCCCTGAAAATATCATTCATGAAGGATTGGAGACGGAAGGAGCATTAGTGAGCCCAAAGGGCATCACTAGGTACTCAAAATGCCCTCTGGGGTATTAAACGCCGTCTTCCATTCATCCCCGTGCTTAATGCGAATAAGGTTATACGCCCCCCTGAGGTCAAGCTTGGTAAACCAACTAGCACTTTTCACCCTGGAAAACAGGTCAGAAATCAAGGGTAACGGATATTGATACTTCACAGTGATCTTATTCAAGAGACGATAATCAATACACGGCCTCAATGAACCATCCTTTTTGGCCACAGGGTAACAGTCAACAGAAATTTAGTCTGAACACTACCCCAAGACAACTGAGCGTGCAAAACGTCTTCCCGTTTAGGGCAGACTGAAATAGCATAGAGGCGTCACCTGTTGTGACATGGACTTGAAAATGAGTTCTGAGCAGAAGGCTCCCTCATGGTGTTACAATGCGGTACTAGGATGTCAAAGAAAAAACGGCACCCAAGGGTGAAGAGGATTGGTCTGATATACCTTCTCAATGACTCCTTTACTATAAGTCGCATAACTCTGTTCAGGTACAGACAAGTTAAAAAGTGACCTTGATTAACAGGAAAAGCTATCTGCCCGGAGCAGATCCAAGTAATAAAAAGCGCAAACATGTTAGGTCGTACAAGTCTGAGTTCACAGATGTTTCAGCTATTGTAGCAACTGTGGCCCATCTAAATAGAATAAGTCAGTGATACTGCATCCGACCTGAACACACACTAGATCTAAGCACATTGTGTACGACTCTCTTGTAATCTAGTTCTCTGGTACAAAACTCTAAGTTTGTTCGCAGCCATTTTGCTTCTCTGTTTTGTGCAAGCTGATCTTGCCCCAGCCTCAAACATGGAGTTTCAGCATGCTAATGCACAAGACCGCTAGACTGATCTGTTTCTTTAAACAGCCACACTGAGCACAGTGTTAAATTAGCCGCAGTGACCTGTGATTGACTCTGAAGCCTCAGACCTGTTCCAGCCATTCTACTGCTGAAGCACTGTGGACTTGAATCTGCTCTGACTCAGTTTGCATGGACTTGCGTAGAGAGATCAGTTGGAGTTATTGCTGAGCTGATTCTGCTGCTGTGTCTCTGCTTCAGTTGCCTGTGTGTTATCTTTGCCTTGTATAGCATCAAGACTTCTTATCAACCTGTTCTCAGTTTCTGACGACAAGAGTATTGAACGTATATTATTCTGAGCAAACGCTTAGTGTCTGCATGGTGTATGCAAGGTGTCTGCTGTACTGTGGATATCGATGTCGTTTGTACTTTCTCTGATGACAGTGGTTTGACTTCTCACAACCATTCGGTAGCAATTCCTTAATTTTTTTGCAGTGTATACAGGTAAACATATTGTTTTTTTTTTTTTTCTCTTTTTGTCTGCTGAAACTCTGGATATCAGATGTCTGGTTGAAAGCTTTCTGTGATGATAGTGGTTGTGACTTCTCACAACCATTCCAGGTGAGCAGTTCCCTTAAAGTTTTTTCTTTCTTCAGTGTTGCCACAGGTGAACACTATTGTTTTTTTTTTTTCTCCTCTTCTTCCAGTATCCTGTCTTAAAAGATCTGGAAAATGGAGGCCCGCATAAAGGAACTTTGCGGAGTGACTGATAATATCCTTGCAGATTTGCAGAATATAAAGACCCGTTTTACAAATCTTCAGGACCTAAATAATCACAATTTGCAAGTGGTTGGACAGACTACCCAGGATTTGCGAGCCAGGATTGAGGTTCTGGAGGGGCGAGTCCAGGCTCCTGCCGTGGCCCCGAGTTCTGGGATTCCCAAGTTGCCCCCTTTTCGTTTTGGTGGTGAACGTGAAAAATTCAGGGGATTTGTTAATCAATGCAATCTTTTTTTTTCTGCACATGCTTCACAATTTCCTACTGAACGATCTAAGGTGCTTACTATAATTATGTTGCTTACCAACAAGGCTTTGATGTGGGCAAACCCTCTGATTGAGACTGAGGATGATTGTTTGAATCACCTTGATGATTTTATTTCAGCCATGGGGCAGGTGTTTGATGACCCCAATCGAGGTGCAACAGCTGAAGCAGCCATGTTAGCTTTGCGCCAAGGTAAGCACTCGGTAGCTGAATATGCCTTGGATTTCAGGAGATGGGCCCTTGATACCACCTGGGACAATTCCGCCAAAAAATCTATTTTTCGAAAGGGGTTATCCCCACTGATTAAGGATGAACTTGCTCGTGCGACCCTCCCACTGCGTTAGGTGACTTTATTAACTACTGCATCCGTATTGATACTCGTTTAACTGAACGCAGGCAAGAGAGATGGTTCGAAAGCAATCGTACTAACCTTTTCCTACCTTCCTCTCCAGCTAAGGAACCTTTGAATAGGATTACACGGGAACCTGAACCTGAACCCATGCAGGTAGACTCTTTACTACGACGGGTTAGTGATGCACGCAAGGAACATCGTTTTAAGGAGAATCTATGTTTTTATTGTGGTAAGTCAGGGCACTTTATTATTAACTGCCCCAGCCGTTCTCGCAAGACTACTGCAGCACTCATTCATTGTGAGTGTTGCGAGAGGGGATCTGTCAGGTCCGAGCCTCAGGCTCCAGAGAGATCTGCAGCAACAGATCTTGATTTCTCGGACTTAAACTCCGTTACCTCTGAGGACGTTGACTGTGTAAATGCTGCCATCTTTCAAGTTTCCTCAGCGGTGTCCCAGCTGAGTTGTAAAAAAACAATTCTCACTGTTTTCTTTCCATCAAACTCTGGGTTGACTCAGCCTGGGTGTCTAGCTCTGCTATGATCGACTCAGGTGCAAGTGGAAATTTTATGGATGTCTCCTTTGCTCTGAAACAGGGAATACGTTCAGTGAAGAAGGCTACTCCAGTACAGATGGAAACTGTGGATGGCTCCCTGCTGACCTCTGGACCAGTGGATCAGGAAACAGAGCCTTTAAAGGTTCTTATGGGTAAAGATCATCAAGAGAAACTGTCCTTTATGCTTATCTCTTCTCCTCACTTTCCCATTATTCTAGGGCTACCATGGCTGCAGGCTCAGAATCCTACCATTAACTGGGAGACCAAGGAATTACACTTTCCAGAGAAACAGATGAGTCCAAAAATTTCAGCTTGCTCTGTTCCTAAAGGAACCATGTCAGTCCCTGAACTACCAGCTGTATACCAGGACTATGTGGATTTATGTGACAAGAAGAACGCTGACCAGCTTCCTCCTCACCGTCCATATGATTGTCCAATTGAATTATTGCCTGGAGCAGAGATACCTTTTGGTAAGATCTATCCCCTGGCGGGGCCCGAGCTGAAGGCTTTAAAAGAGTACATAGACGAAAATCTAGCCAAGGGCTTCATACGCCCCTCTTCATCTCCTGCAGGGGCACCCATATTCTTTGTAAAGAAGAAAGATGGATCCCTGAGACCATGCGTAGACTATAGGGAACTCAATAAGGTTACTATTAGAAACCGTTATCCATTGCCTTTAATCCCTGAGTTATTGGAGAGAGTGCGACATGCCAAAATTTTTTCTAAACTAGATCTTCGTGGGGCCTATAACTTAGTCCGTATTAGACCTGGGGATGAATGGAAGACTGCATTCAGGTCACGCTATGGACACTTTGAATATCTAGTTATGCCTTTTGGTCTGAGTACCGCCCCAGCCACTTTCCAACACTTGGTGAATGACATCTTCAGGGATCTCCTGATACATTCGTGGTAATTTATTTGGATGATATTTTAATTTTTTCTAACTCCACAGAGGAACATCATGGACATGTGAGAATGGTCTTGGAACGTCTAAGACAAAATCATCTTTACATCAAGCTTGAAAAGTGTGAATTCCATAAGACCGAAATTCAATTTCTGGGGTATGTACTGTCTACACAAGGAATTAGTATGGATGGAAGTAAAACCCAAGCCATCAATGATTGGCCAAGTCCTAGAAATGTGAAGGAGGTACAGCGCTTCATCGGGTTTGCAAACTTCTATAGACGTTTCATTAGAAATTTCTCTGAGGTAGTGTCACCTATCACCCAACTTACCCGGAAAGAGTCTAAGTTCTCCTGGACTCCCCAAGCCCAGGAAGCATTTTCCCGTCTAAAAGATAAATTTACCACTGCACCTATCCTAGTACATCCCAACCCAGAGCTTGCCTTCATAATAGAGGTGGATGCTTCAGACTGTGCCGTGGGAGCTATACTCTCTCAGAGAACAGGTGAGAAGAATGTCTTGCATCCCTGTGCCTTCTTTTCCCAGCAGTTGTCTTCGGCTGAGAAGAACTACGATGTGGGCAATAGAGAGTTGTTGGCCATTATTGCCGCCTTCAAAGAATGGAGACACCTTCTTCAAGGAGCTGCACAGCAAATAGTCGTTCTGACAGACCATCGTAATCTTGAGTTTATCAGGTCGGCTAAGTGCCTGACTCCTCGCCAGGCTCGCTGGAATCTTTTCTTAAACCAATTTAATTTTATTATTTCTTATAGACCAGGATCGCGCAATGGAAAGGCTGATGCACTCTCTAGGATTTACTCAGCAGAGACACGTCCAATTACTCCTCCTAAGACTATTCTTCCTGACTCTAGATTCCTAGGAGTGATTCATCATCAAGACCTAATTAAGACATCAAGGAAGCATACCATGCGGATTCTTTTTTGGCTCAACCCCCAAGGGACGTAAGTCTTGTCTTTAACAATGGTGTGTGGATTCTGGGACAACGTCTGTATATACCTGAAACAGTCAGATTGAGAGTATTGCAACTCATTCACGATTCCAAAATAGCGGGCATAGAGGAATTCTAAAGACACAGGAATTTCTTTCTCGTTTCTTTTGGTGGCCCACTTGTAGGAAGGATGTTTTGGACTATGTCACTTCGTGTGAGGTTGTGCAAGATGCAAAACACCTCGCTCTTCACCAACTGGTCTGTTACAGCCTCTTCCCACCCCGTCCCGCCCGTGGGGATCCATTTCTATGGACTTCATTGTGGAATTACCAACCTCTCAAGGGAAGAAACTATTCTAGTGGTGGTTGACCGTCTAACAAAGGCAGCTCATTTTATCCTTGTGTCGGCTTACCCACTGCAAAACAGACATCAGATTTGATGATTAAAGATGTGTTTCGCTTACATGGAGTACCGGATGAGGTTATTTCGGATCGAGGGGTGCAATTCACTTCTAGGTTTTGGCAAAATTTCTGTGCAGCATTGGACATTAAAGTAAACCTTTCTTCTGCTTTTCATCCCCAGACTAATGGACAAACCGAATGAACCAATCAAACCCTGGAGCAGTATCTCCGCTGCTTTATCTGCCACCTACAGGATGATTGGGTGGATCTACTTCCATTGGCTGAGTTCTCTTACAACAACTCTCAGAGTGCCTCCACTAAACAGTCTCCTTTTTACTCTAATCTAGGTTATCATCCTAACATTCTACCACGATTTCCCATAGAGACGCCTTTGCCAGCAGTGGCTGAAAGAGTCACGACTTTACAGAAGAATATGGATCTTCTAAAGGAGAATCTGGAATCGGCTCAGGAAAGGTACAAGAAGGCAGCAGATAAATTTCGTAAACCTGCACCAGCTTTTAAGGTAGGAGACTGGTCTGGCTGTCAACCAGAAATCTTAAGTTAAGGATTCCATCGTCTAAGTTGGGACATAAGTACATTGGACCCTATAAAATCAGTAAAATTATAAGTGCCGTTGCTTGTCGTCTTCAATTGCCCAGAACTATGAGAATCCACCCTGTCTTTCATGTATCCCTACTAAAGGCTGCGACACCCAATACGTTTCCTGGACGTTCTTCTCCTTGCCCTGACCCAGTGCTAGTCGATGGTCAGGAGAATTTGTGGTGGAAAGGATTTTAGATTCCAGGTTGTATAGAAATCAGTTACAATATCTGATTAAATGGCAGGGCTACCCAGTGGAGGACAACTCATGGGAGCCAGTCAATAACGTTAATGCTCCTCGCTTGCTCTGTCAGTTTCATCAGAGGTACCCACACAAGCCTGGTCTGAGGTCATCCGGAGGTTGTCCCTAAGGGGGGAGTAATGTAAGGTTCTGTGTATCTGTTTCTGAAACTCAGTTTGTTCGTCGCCATTTTGCTTTCTGTTTTGCTGCAGCTATCTTGCCCTCAGTCAAAATGGAGTTTTCCAGCTTGCATGTTCCCGCCCTGATTCTCTCCATTTGCTTCTTAAACAGCCACAGCTGAGCAATCAGTGCTTCAGAATCTAGCCTGCAGTGAACCTGTGTTCTGACTCCTGAAGCCTTGGACCTTGTACTCCAGCCATTCCTACTGAGGAACTCTGAAGCACTTGTGGACTCTGAACCCTGCTCTTGAGAGCCTCACGTTTGCATGGACTTGCGGTAACAGAGAAGAAGATCTGAATCTGTTGTGGAGAGTTATTGCTGAGCTTAGATTACTCTGGCCTGCTGTGTCTCCTGCTTCTGTGTTTGCAACCTGTGTGTTTATTTTTGCCAATTTGTATGAAGCAATACAAGACTTTCTTTATCAACCTGTGTACTCAAGTATTTTCATCGCACCCAAGCACAAGACGCTATATGAACTGTACCACATACATTACACATTGGCAGCCCCAACTGGTCACAGACACAGATTTCCAATCCAAAACAGGATTATGAGACTGTAACCAAGGGAAACCTAGTACAATAATGTCATGCAGATTATACAGCACCAGAAATTTGCAACTCTCCTGATGATCTGGTTCAACCCTCATTATCACCTGAGTAGAAAACTGGGGTTTATTCTCGCCAAAGGGGTGGAATCAATGCCCATTAGGGGAATAGACTTCCGCAGGGGTATCATGGTAAACCCACAGTTTTGGCAAAGTCAAAATCCATCAGGTTAATAGCTGCTCCTGAATCAACAAAAGCCTGAGCAGAAAATGTGGATAGGGAGCAAATCAGGGTAACAGTCAACAGAAATTTAGTCTGAACACTACCCAGCGTGCAAAACGTCTTCCCCGCTTAGGGCAGACTGAAATAGCATGAGAGGCATCACCACAGTAGAAACATAACCCATTGCGCTTTCGAAACTCATGACACTGAGCCCCAGAAATCACTCTATCACACTGCATGGGCTCAGAAGCTGGCTCACAAGGCAACACTATCTCACGCATACCTCTGCGCTCACGCAAACGTCTGTCAATTTGAATAGCCAATGACATAGAATCATTGAGACCAGAGGGAGCAGGGAATCCCACCATAACATCCTTTACATTCTCTGACAGCCCCTTCCGAAAAAGGGCTGCCAAAGCATCATCATTCCATTTGGTCAGGACCGCCCACTTTAGGAATTTCTGACAGTACAACTCAGCATCTTCAAGACCTGATTTAATGCCAACAAGGTTTTTTCAGCTTGATCAGTGACATTAGGTTCATCGTACAATAACCCCAGAGCCATAAAAAATGCATCAATATCATTCAAAATAGGATCCCCAGGTGTCAGGGAAAAAGCCCAATCCTGAGGATCGCCATGCATGAGAGAGATGACAACCTGCTGTGCTGCGTTACCTGAGGACTTAGGATTTAAGGCAAAAAATAACTTACAGTTATTTTTGAAATTCAGGAATTTAGCCCGATCCCCCAAAAACAAATCTGGCATGGGAATCCTAGGTTCCACAACCGGCAACCCAGCAAGATAGGTAGCAATACTCCGAACCTCAGCGGCAAGCTGATCTACATGGCCAGACAACTGTGCAAACTCCATTGAGAGAAAAAAAAAAAAAACCTCCTCACCACCCAGAGAAAAAGAGGCAAAAAATGCAACAGACAAAAAAAAAAAAATCTCTGACAACTCTGACAACTTTTTTCTTTCCACACTATTTTTCCCTTCTGTGAGTACCAAGCAATTTTCAGTTATGGCCGGTGATACTGTTATGTTTCGGTAGCTGAGGAGGACAGGAACAACAGCCGGGCAGCCGAACACCTGAGATGTTGGTAACTGATGGGTTGCAGATTCCTAAACTAACTACACAACTAGAGGTAGCCGTGGAGCGTTACTACGTTGATCCTAGACGCATCGTCACAGCCTGAGAGATAGCTACACCTAAAGGCAGAAAGATGAAAGCTATCTGCCCCGGAGCAGATCCCCAAAGAAAATAGGAAGCCCCCAAACATATAATGGCGGTTAGACAAGATGAAAATACAAACATAGGCAGAAAATAGACTGAGCAAACACTGGGGCCACAAGCTGACTAAATAGGATAGGACAGGAGAGATTACTTTCTGCAACCCAGAAAACCCTACAAAAATCCAACAATTCTGATTACAAAAATACTGAGATCACACAATCTCGCCACCCACTAAATCAGATCTCAGTGTGAACAAAAACCAAGCCGCAGCCGCTGAAAAAAACAGGAAAAAGCAAATGAGCAAACAACAGTGGCTGCAGATAAATTGTGAGGAGCTCAGGCCCCAGGAGGGGACCTGGCTGACCTCCACAAAAGTGCAGAAAACAATGCGAAAAGCAAGCACAAAAAGAAAAGCAAAAAATATCTTATCTGAAAGCAGGAGATGCAGGCAAGACTCCAGCAAACTTCCAAATGAACCTGTAACACAATTGAGACAAGAACAATTGATCACCGGCAACCATCATAGGAGGGAACCTCCTTATATCAGACCAGTCAGTGAACCCAAATTGCCACTCCTCGCTGAAAGGTTCAGTACTGTCTGTAACCACCAGAGGGAGCCTCTGCTCAGAAACCATCTCTAACACATTCATAACAGACAGGGGTGTTATGGTAACTGTTGTAATGTTCACATTGCTGCTGTTGTGAAGAGAGAGCTACCTGAAGCCATTCAGGACTTCTGGAAGGTATTTTCAGAAGTTGAGTCGCAAGCTCTACAACCCAATAGAGATTATGATTGCACTATTGAGTTCGTCCCAGGTGCTACACTCCCTAAGAGTCGTTTATTTAATCTGACGATTCCCTAGAGGGAGGACGTAAAGGAACACCTATAGAATAGTTTGGCTGCAGGTCATATAAGACCCTCTAAGTCTCCTGTGACTGTAGGATTTTTTTCGTCAGAAAGAAGGATGGGGGCCTTAGACCGTGTCCGGATTTTCAGGAGAATAATAAGATCACTGTGCGCAATCCTTACCCGTTGCCGCTAATTCCCGATTTGTTTAACCAACTAACCGGAGCTAAGTTGTTCTCTAAAATTGACCTTCGCGGGGCATATAATTTGCTGCTGGTGAAGGAGGGCGATGAATGGAAGACAGCCTTTAATACCCCGGAGGGTCATTTTGAGTGTCTGGTGATGACTTTTGGCCTTACTAATGCCCCTGCATTTTTTAAAAATTTCATTAATGACATTCTGATGCTGTTGATCAGTAGGTGTGTTATTGTTTATTTGGATGATATTTTGATCTATTCACCTGATCTGGAGTCACATTGGCAGAGAGTCTGCGAAGTTCTACAGATTTTGAGCGAAAACAACCTCTTTGCTAAATTGGAGAAGTACGAGTTTGCGGTACAGAAAATGAGTTTTTTGGGGTACTTGATCTCCAGTGATGGGTTTGAAATGGACCCTGTGAATGTTCAGGCAGTACTGGATTGGCCTAGGCCTGAATGTTTAAAGTCTGTCCAAAGATTTTTAGGGATTGCCAATTATTATAGAATATTCATAAATAATTTTTCTGTTATCGCTAAATCCATAACTGATCTCACCAAGAAGGGTTCTAATATTGTCCAATGGTCCACTTTTGAGCATCTCAAGGAGAGGTTTAGCTCTGCTCCTGTTTTGATCCAGACAGATGAGATAAAGCCTTTTCTGGTAGAGGTTGATGCCTCATCAGAAGGGGTGGGGGCAGTTCTGTCCCAGGAGGGAGAGGATGGGGTGCATCCCTGTGCTTTCTTTTCTAAAAAAATTTCGGAGATTGAGCTCAACTATGATGTTGGGAACAAAGAGTTACTGGCTATTAAGCTCGCGTTTGAGCATTGGTGACATTTTTTGGAGGGGGCTAGACATCCGATACAGGCTTTTACTGATCAAACAAATCTGATACTGTATATCTTGGCACTGTTTTTTGCCCGGTTCCATTTCTCCGTAACATATATCCCTGGCACAAGAATGTTAAAGCTGATGCTTTGTCTCATAGTTTCTCTCCAGTAGTAAATACTGAGAAGGAGGAATGTATGTTGCAGAGAGGGGTGGTGGTGGCAACATTGGGCTCTGAGTTGGAGAATATCGACCTAGAAGCCCAAATTTCTGCACCAACAAACACTCCGTATGGTAAATTATTTGTGCCCAAAGCCTTGAGGCGAGCTTTGTTTGCTGAATGTCATGAGTCTCGGTTGGCGGGTCATCCAGGGATTTCGGAAACTAGAAAGTCAATCGGTCAAAGTTTCTGATTGCCCAGGGTGGCATAGAGAAATCATGAAGTGGGTATGTCAGTGTACGGTGTGCACTAGGTCGAAGGCCTCTCATGTCCCGGCTGCAGGATTGCTGTGCCCTTTGGAGGTTCCTAGCTAGTCATGGACGCATCTTGCTATGGATTTTATCACCGATCTGCCGGTTTCTGAGGGTTTTTCTGTCATCTGGGTTGTTGTGGACCGGTTTAGTAAGATGTGTCATCTGGTTCCGTTCAATAAATTAACCTGTGCCAAGACTCTAGCTAAAGCATTTGTGTAAGAGATTGTCAGGCTCGATGGTGTTCCCACGGACATTGTTTCTGACAGAGGACTATAGTTTTTGGCTCGCTTCTGGAGTGCTTTTTGTGACAAATTAAAGGTTCATTTGTCATTTCCATCAGGTTATCATCCAGAGTCCAATGGACAGACAGAAAGGAAGAACCAGGACGTTGAGCAGTTTTTGAGATGTTTTGTAGCAGACAATCAGGAGATGTGGTCGGAATATCTACCACCAGCCGAGTTTGCTCCTAATAATAATACGTCTGCCTCGGCTGGGTGTTCTCCTTTTTTTTGCTGTACAGGGAGACATCCATCTTTCGGTCCATTTTCAAAGATTGGGGCGGCTGTGCCTGAGGAGGAGAGTTTTTCTGGAAGTTTGGAAAGGGTTTGAACCAATGTACGCCATAATCTGAAAGAGGCGAATAGGAGGTCTAAGAAATATTTTGACAGGAAAAGAAAGGAGGTGTTGTTCGCCTCTAGGAATCTGCGTTTGAAGATCCCTTCTAAAAACTGGGGCCTAAATTTGTAGGACCCTTCAAAGTGGTTCAGGTTGTCAACTCTGCAGCTGTGAGATTAGACACCTCCTGCCGCCTCAAACTCAAAAATATTTCCCGGATCCGCTCATTCCTCAACCATGAAACCACAAAAACACTAGTGCACGCCCTTATCATCTCCCGCCTCGACTACTGCAACCTCCTACTGTCTGGCCTCCCCTCTAGCACTCTGGCACCACTCCAGTCCATCCTACACTCTGCTGCACGACTAATCCACCTGTCTACCCGCTATTCCCCAGCCTCCCCCCTATGCCAGGCCCTTCACTGGCTTCCTATTGCTCAGAGGCTCCAGTTCAAAACCTTAACCATGACATACAAAGCCATCCACAACCTTTCTCCTCCATACATCTGTGACATGGTCTCCCGCTACCTACCTACACGCAACCTTCGATCCTTTCAAGATCTCCTTCTCGACTCCCCCCTCATCTCTTCTTCCCACAACCGCATACAAGACTTCTCCCGGGCTTCCCCCATACTCTGGAACTCCCTGCCGCAAAACATCAGACTTTCACCAACAACGGAGACCTTCAAGAAAAACCTGAAGACCCACCTGTTCCGACAAGCCTACAACCTGCAATGATCCTCAGTGTACTGAACCATCGCACAACCAGCTCTACCCTTTCCTAGTGTATTCTCACCCATCCCCGCAGACTGTGAGCCCTCGCGGGCAGGGTCCTCTCTCCTTCTGTACTTGTGTGTCCCTTGTCTAGCACATGTTTATTGTACCTGTCTATATTTTTCCCTTTTCATATGTAAAGCGCCATGGAATAAATGGCGCTATATAAATGTATAATAATAATAATTAGACATACCCTCATCCTGGAGAATTAATTCAGTTTTTCATGTATCTTTACTGAAGAAAATTGACACGCCAGATAAGGAGGCGATGCCGACTGTTCCTCCAAATGATGAGGATGGCAAGTTTGAGATTTCACGCATATTGAATTCCAGGTGGCACAGAGGAAGGTTGCTGTCACGTTGTGACATGCATGTCTGTGCTTTAACCCTTTGCTCCTTTTCCCCCTAATATAGCTGGGATACTGATATCCGTTACCTGTATGGATGATGTTCAGTTCCCAGCTCCGCTGTGTAACCGTGCATGCGTGGGTGTCTCCGCATGTGCGGTCCCTGGCTACGGCTGTGAAAGCTACCCGTAGGTTGCAAGGTCCTCTGCACTGGTGCATGACTTGCTACGTGTGTTTGGGCTGCAGCCATTTCCAGGTGCCCTTGCTGTGCTTATGTCTGGCTCTCATAGGGTGCACAGGCCACACCTGCCCTGCTTTTATCAGGGTTAGTGTGTGTACCTGAAATGCTGTCCCCAGCCAATTGCTGAGGGGCAGCTCATATATAAAGGCTCCCTGCCTATGGGCGGGGCCTTTTCTACTCACATAGCTTCTGAACCTAGCCTTGTGTGTGTTCAGCTTCTGCTCTGAGTCTGATCAGCTCTGGAGAGCTGATTCCCTTGTCCTGTTTGGTGTTGCTGAACTCGTTCCTGTGCCTTTCCTAGAGGCGGTAATTCTAGGCTCGTATCTCTGATCCTGAACTCGTTCCTATGCCTTTCCTAGAGGCGGTAATTCTAGGCTCGTATTCCTGATCCTGAACTCGTTCCTGTGCCTTTCCTAGAGGCGGTAATTCTAGGCTCGTATCTCTGATCCTGTACCTGTCCTGTACCTGACAGTCTGAACTGTGTCTGCTGTGCTATGTTCCTGAAACCTTCTGTGTCCTGAATCCAGTGCCTAGTGACTGTGAGACTTTGCTACTGACTTTCTTTGATACTACCTGGGTTCATCTTGGAAGGAGGAGTCCGGTGTGGGTGTGCTGAGTTTCTGTTACTTTGTGCTCAGCTTGCTTTTGGTGCAATCCCCGCCCGGCTCCAGTTGAGCCTGGTGGGACTTGCACCAGACCGCTTGGATTCCTTTTCAGATCACTTCCAGATGTCCGGATCCGATCCTTTCCTGCCTGATGTCCGAAGCCTGCCGATCGTTGCCAGATGTCCGGAATCCGATGCCAGTGTTCTCCGTGTTCCTGATGTCCAGTCCGTGTTCCGGTGTCCGTGTTCCTGATGTCCAGTCCGTGTTCGTGTGTTCGTGTTCCTGATGTCCAGTTCGTGTTCCTGATGTCCAGTTCGTGTTCCTGATGTCCAGTTCGTGTTCCTGATTCCATGTTCCTGAGTTCATGTTCGTGTGTTCGTGTTACTGAGATCCAGTCGGTGTTCCTGAAGTTCAGTTCGTGTTCCTGAGTTCGTGATTCTGATAACCTCGTCTCATGTTTGAGTTATGTACTGTGTGTCTTCACGTATTTACTTTAGTAAACTTTACTTCACTATACCTGAAGTTGTGCGGTGTGATCAAGTCCTACGTGTTTCTATCTTTTCCTCATGCTCAGCTGCCACAGAACCCCGGTCTCTGCCAGTCTCTAAGTATGGGTAGGACCGGGTCCCCCTCTGTGGTATGGAGGGTCCAGATTTCGTACCCGAGGGATGCCCGTGCCACACCATGGTGGGCGGCTGCAGTCCCCAAACGTGACAGTTGCAGTATCTCGTGTCCTGGAAGGGTTTCGGTCCCGAGGATTATTCCTGGTGAAAGCAGAGGATGTCTCGGCCTCAAGGCTGATTAAGGCTTTTCACAGGAGATTTCCGAATAAGGCTCGGCCAAGAGGATTCGGAGGATCCTCGTAAAGGGTGAGGTACTGTTAGAATCTATTTAGTTTGACCATCCGCCATCTTGTTGTGGTTTCTGACTGCTGGTCTTTTTCCCCTGGTGCTGGGCTTGTCGTTGGTCAGGTGATTGTATCACCCTCTTTTACCCTGCACCTGCCTCCCAGTCCTTGCTGGACACCAGTTTTAATCCGCTTGAGTTCTGGCTATGAGATTTGATAGCTTTATGTTATACTTTGTGCAGTTCTGGGAACTCTAGTTTTGCTTGCTTAGCCTTTTTGTTTTTTCCTTTTGTTTCTGCAGCTTCCTCTATTTCCCTGCTAGTAGGCTACCAGTGTTTTGTTCCCAGTCCCTAGATCTTTCAGGGCTCCCCTTCCCCCCACCTTCAGGTCTTCGCTCGAATCTAGACTTGGAAATGTGAGTGGGTCTATTCTCAAGGAATAGGTAGCCCTCCCCATTGTAGGGATCGAGTCTAGTCCCAGTGCAGGGTCAGCTTCTTTCCCTCCTGTCCTATTCCTTAGTTGCAGATCCGTAACACCTTGCTACCAGAGAGAGCTTATCATCGCTCCGTTTCCAATTCCGGATTGGAGTTTCCACCCTTTCTGGGATTGTTGCAGACACCTGCCAGGCTTTTTGGGACGTTCTGTGTGAGGAATTTATCCCCCTACCCACCCCTGAAATCTGGCAGGAAAATGACGAAAAATTTCTGGGAAATTTGTAATTTCCCAAACTGTTTGGGAGCTGTGGATGGCAAACATATTCGAATTACCAAATCGACTGAAACTGGATCTGAATATTTTAATTATAAAAAATACTTTTCTATTGTGCTCATGGCGATTGCAGCTCCTGACTGTAGATTTGTCGCCGTGGTCATTGGATCATTTGGAAGAGGTAATGACTCACAGACATTAAAAAACTCGGACATGGGCAAACACTTGTATGGGAATAATTTCAATTTCCCACTGCCACTTCCTCTTCCCAACACTGAAGGACCTCCAATGCTGTTTGTTGTGCTTAGGGATGAGGCCTTTCAGATGTGTGCCAACCTCCATAAACCATACTCCAGTCGGGACTTGAACCACACAAAAAGGATTTTTAACTACCGACTGACAAGGGCACAAAGAACTGAGGAGTGTGCCTTTGGTTTACTGGTATCTAAATGGCGGATTTTGGAAACAGCCAATAATCTAAAAATTGAGACTATCGATGAAGTTTTCAAAGCATGATTTATACTGAAAGTCAGATCATTGTATACAGCTGATTTATACTGAAAGTCAGCTCATTGTATACAGCTGACTTTCAGTATAAATCTGATTTTTGTCACCTCCAAAAATTCTCAGATGACTCAGTGATTGTAAGGGGCATTGTGGGGGGCCGGGGGGAGGAGGAATATAAAAGGGTGGTTTCTGACTTTGTGGATTGGTGTCAGACTAACTGTCTAGAATAAAATGTAAAGAAAACCAAGGAGATGGTGGTGAGTTATAGAAGGAAAAAGGAGGATTACTTACCGATCACCATTGCTGGCCAGGAGGTGGAGATGATTGAGAGCTACAAATATTTGGGGGTTCACCTTGACAGTAAACTCGATTGGAGGTGTCATACAGAAAAGGTTTACAAGAAGAGAATGAGCAGACTGTACTTTCTGCGGAAGCTCAGGTCGTTCAATGTGTGCAGTAAAATGCTGGAGATGTTCTACCAGTCCGTTGTAGCAAGCGCCATCTTTTTTGCTATCATTTGCTGGGGCAGTAATGTGCGAGTAGCTGACGCTAATAAGCTCAACAAACTTATCAAGAAGGCAAGTGCAGCTGTTGGCCTCCATCTTGACTCTTTTGAGGAGGTATTGGAGGATAGAATTCAGAAGAAGTGTAGGGCTATAATGAACAATAATACACACCCCCTATACGAGCTGTTCTTGAAGCAGAAGAGCACATTCAGCAGCCGTCTAATCCTACTAAGGTGCAAGAAGGAGAAATTCAGGAAATCGTTTGTACCTACTGCTATGGGGATGTATAATAATTTCCTAAGGGTGGTAGAAAATAATGACTGATGGCTGAATCATAGAATCATAGAATCATAGAATGGTAGAGTTGGAAGGGACCTCCTGGGTCATCTGGTCCAACCCCCTGCTCAAAGCAGGATTCTCTAAATCATCCCAGACAGATGTCTATCCAGCAACTGTTTGAAGACTTCCATTGAAGGAGAACTCACCACCTCTTGTGGCAGCCTGTTCCACTGATTGATCACCCTAACTGTCAAAAAGTTTTTTCTAATATCTAATCTATGTCTCCTCCCATTCAGTTTCATCCCATTGCTTCTAGTCTTTCCTTGCGCAAATGAGAATAAAGATGATCCTTCTACAATGTGACAGCCTTGAGATATTTGTAGACAGCTATTAAGTCTCCTCTCAGTCTTCTTTTTTGCAAGCTAAACATTCCCAAATCCTGCAACCGTTCCTCATAGGACATGGTTTGCAGACCGGTCACCATTCTGGTGGCTCTTCTCTGAACTTGCTCCAGTTTGTTGATGTCTTTTTTAAAATGTGGTGCCCAAAACTGGACACAGTATTCCAGATGAGGTCTGACCAAAGAGGAGTAGAGGGCAATAATGACCTCACGTGATCTAGACTGTATGCTTCTGTTGATACATCCTAGAATTGCATTTGCCTTTTTTGCTGCTGCATCACACTGTTGACTCATGTTAAGTCTGTGATCAATTAGTATACCCAAGTCTTTTTCACATGTGCTGTTACTTAGCCCTATTCCTCCCATTTTGTATATGCTTTTTTCATTCAGATGTAGTACTTTGCATTTTTCCCTGTTAAAATCCATTCTGTTAGTTGCTGCCCACTGCTCCAGTTTATGTATATCTTTTTGAATCCTCTCTCTCTCTTCTCTAGTATTAGCTACCCCTCCTAGCTTTGTGTCATCAGCAAATTTGATCAGTTTACCCTCAATTCCTTCATCTAAATCATTGATAAAGATGTTGAACAATACAGGGCCCAAAACAGAGCCTTGTGGTACCCCACTTGAGACATTCTTCCAACTGGATGTGCAGCCATTTACAACCACTCTTTGGGTTCGATCACTAAGCCAGTTATGAATCCACCTAACAGTTGCCTTGTCCATTCCATACTTAGTCATTTTTTCAATAAGGATTGTGTGAGATACTTTGTCAAATGCTTTGCTGAAGTCAAGATATACTATATCTACAGCATTTCCCTGATCCACCCAGTCAGTGATTCTGTCATAGAAGGAAATTAAGTTAGTCTGACATGACTTATTAGTTACAAACCCATGCTGACTCTGTTTAATCACTTCATTCTTATCCAGGTACTTGCATACATGTTCTTTAATAATTTGTTCAAAGATCTTTCCTGGTATAGAAGTCAGACTCACCGGCCTGTAGTTCCCTGGTACACCTTCTTCCCCTTTTTGAAGATAGGAACAACATTTGCTCTTCTCCAGTCTTCTGGGACTTCTCCTGTTCTCCAAGAATTTTCAAAGATTATGGACAGTGGTTCAAGAATTTCTTCTGCTATCTCCTTCAGTACCCTGGGGTGTAATTCATCTGGACCTGGAGACTTGAATTCATTTAGGTTAGCTAAATGTTTCCTCACTGTCTTTCTGTTTATAGATATCCTGGATTCTTCTATTCCTTTAATAGGACAGTGAAGATCAGTTGATGTTACATTTCCTTTCTGAGAGAAAACAGATGCAAAATAGGAATTTAAAAGTTCAGCCTTCTCAACATCCTGACTTACCATTTCATCATTTTCATCCTGTAAAAATCCTATAGCATCTTTGACTTTTCTTTTACTTTTGACGTATCCCCAAAATCCTTTTTTGTTGCTTTTGACGTCACTTGCAAGCCTTAATTCATTGTCAGCTTTAGATAATCTGATTTGTGCCCTGCAGGTTCTGCAGACGGCATTATATTCTTCTTTAGATATGCCTCCCTCTTTCCATTTGATAAACATTTCTTTCTTCCTTTTTAGCATGTGTTTAAGTTCTATGTTCATCCATCCTGGTTTCCTTAAATGCTTCCCATTCTTCCCTCTTTTCGGAATTGTTAACGATTGTGCTTTGAGAATCTCATTTTTCAAGATTTTCCATCCTTCCTGGACATTTTTGTCCTTAAGGATATCCTGCCATTGGATCCCTCCAATTCTCTTTCTGAGTTCCTTAAAATCTGCCTTTCTGAAATCTAACCTTGACGTCTGAGTCTTCACAGGTCTTCCTCCTCTTGTTATCCAAAATTCTAAAATAGCATGGTCACTACCTCCTAGGGTCCCAGCCACTCTTACCTCTTCCACCATTTCCTCCCTGTTTATGAGGATTAGATCCAAGGTAGCAGATCCCCTTGTTTTCTCCATTACCTTTTGGAAGATAAAGTTGTCAGCAAGAGAGGATAAGAATTTCCTGGACCTGTTAGTTTTGCCTGAGAGAGATTCCCAACAAATGTCTGGATAGTTGAAATCTCCCATGACCACTATGTCATATTTTTTGGAGAACTTGGCCATTTGATGCATAAAGAGTTCATCCATATCTTCAGCTTGCACAGGCGGCCTGTAGTAAATGCCTACAATGGTGTCCTTTCCATTGTTCTGTCCTTGTATTCTTACCCAAACAGTTTCCACAGAACTCCCAGTCTCTGAAGCTTCAATCTCTGTGCAGATATACGCTTTTCTAACATACAATGCAACACCTCCTCCTCGTTTATCAAGTCTGTTTCTTGCAAATAAGTTGTAACCTTCTAGCCTTGTATTCCAATCATGTGTATCGTCCCACCAAGTCTCAGTGATTCCAATGACATCATATTTCTTCTCCTGCGTTAGTAGCTCCAGTTCTCCTTGTTTGTTGCCCATGCTTTGTGCATTCGTATAGAAACACTTTAGTTTGTGATTGGTTTCTCTTTCTTCAATATTTTTATTATGTAGATTTTTTTGTCTTTGTTCTTCCCCTTCACTTCTAATAGCCGAGTTCTCAATAGCATTTGTCAGGTGTATGGCTTTTTCTGGCGTTTTGCTTCCCTTCCCACATTGTTCTAGTTTAAAGCTCTCCTAATGAGTGTAGCAAGGCGACTTCCAAATACATGTTTTCCAGTCTTCGTAAGGTGCACCCCATCTCTAGCAAGTAGTCCATCGTACAGGTAATTCACTCCGTGATCCAGAAATCCAAATCCTTGCTGACGGCACCATCGACGTAGCCAGTTGTTCACCTGCAGAATCTTATTCCACCTCCTTGTTCCATGGCCATCCACTGGAAGGATGGAGGAGAAGACCACCTGCGCTCCCAGTTCTTTCACTTTCTTACCTAAGTTTTCAAAGTCACTGCAGATGGTTTCCAGGTCACTTCTTGTGGTGTCATTTGTCCCCACATGTATTAGCAGGAATGGGTAGTCATCTTTAAGTCTGAAGAGTCCTGATATCCTGTCAGACACATCTTTAATTTTTGCACCTGGAAGACAGCACATTTCTCTTGAGGTTATATCTGGTCTGCATGTACTGGCTGATGTACTAATGTCAATTAACATTGTCTTATATACACCTGAACTACACACTTTTATTATTTATTTATTATGTAATATTGGTATACCTGTGCAAGATTTGTGTCCTAATATTTTATGTACTGCTGTTTGTATTGCTGCTGTAATACTGTAATTTCCCCCAGGATCAATAAAGTGTATCGTATAGTATCGTATGTGTGGTTCTGCACAACTACATCATAGCTAAAGAGCGACCCAACGTAGAACTTGATGAACCCGTTTCTACCTCATTGTCAGATTACCAACATCACACTCTGAGGACAACAGTGGAAGTTGCCCAAATGAGGGATACATTTGCTGCCTACTTTGTTTCAGATATTGGACGTGTGGCATGGCAAGAAGAAATGGTTTAAACCAGTAAAGTGTTCGTGTAATCTTACGTACCTGTAAT
This sequence comes from Oophaga sylvatica, assembly GCA_033576555.1. Taxonomy (NCBI): domain Eukaryota; kingdom Metazoa; phylum Chordata; class Amphibia; order Anura; family Dendrobatidae; genus Oophaga; species Oophaga sylvatica. The sequence continues at coordinate 35,353 of JARQOD010005823.1, forward strand.
GTATGTACCTGGAATGTTGTACAATAATAAATTATATTGTGGTACCGTGTTAGCCAGAAAAATCGATGTGAATACTTTTCCGTCCAATGATGACAAGAGTATTCTTAGAGTGATACCTTTATTGGCTAACCAGACAATAATATGTTTGCAAGCTTTCAGAGCACAGAGGCTGCTTCTTCAGGCAAGATTTCAATTGGATTAAATCTTGTAATCTTGCCTGAAGAAGGAGCCTCTGTGCTCTGAAAGTTTGCAAACATATTATTGTCTGGTTAGCTAATAAAGGTATCACTCTGAGAATACTTTTGTCATCATTGGACGGAATAGTATTCACATCATACCTGGAATGTTAAAATGTACCTGTTATGTTTGCTGACTGAAATAATAAAACACCTCTAGTTAAACACCTGTTCCAAGTGCCCTCAACATTATAATACTTAGTTTTATAAGGTGCTCATCGGTTTACAACTTCAGTTTTTATCAATTCTCTTCCTGCCTCATGCAGATTGGGTTATGTCACCCATGCTTTACACTACACCTCTTCTCTCTGATGTCAGTGCTATGGTAGTTGACGTCGGATTAGCTCCATCGTCTCTTTCAGTCTGCATTAATCTATAGTCCATCTCATATCTTTACTCACCTACCCATGTGTCAGAACTAGTGCACTCAGGATGCAGCAAACCCATGTATTAAAGATGGCGGCAACACAGGTGGAAAATACTGATGACACTACCGCTCATAGTCTGCCAATTCATGGAAGTGTGATTGCTCAGTGTCATTTCTGAGCAGTGGTCTCATCAGTGTTTTTCCACCATCTTTACTTTATGGGTTTGCTGCATCCTGAGTGCACTAGTGCTGACACCTGGACAGGTGAGCATTGCTGACCCTTGACCCTTTGTGCTGTATTAATTCAGATTTTTGGCTGATTTTCATTCCTCTTTATGTTTTGTCACCTCATAGCTCCATGACAGACACTTCTCCTTTTCTTTCTTTTCTTTACACGGCAGCTTTGCTTCTCGAGTGAATACTTCTATAGCGGCGACGAAGCATAAGTGTGTTGACGGCGACGGTGCACAGTGTGTGTTGACGGTGACGGCGCAGAAAGAGACAAAGAACAAGCAGAGATTGGGGAAAAAAAAACACAATTTTATTTAACAACAAAAATTAACTTTTGTGAAAGTACGAGGGTGAAATGTTATGGACCTGGGGGGTGTGGAGCTGGGATGATTTGCTATGTGTTTATGATGAAGGGTTTCCAGGGGAAGGGCCTACTAAATGTGTGCGGTCTGGGAGGTCAGGGATGGGAGTAGACACCTTAGGAGGGGAAGCATGGGATGGGAGAGACACACTGAAAGGGAGAGACAAATTGGACAACAGAGACACATTGGGAGATGAGTTTGGAGGTGGTATGACAGTTTTGGGGCCACACTTCTTCATTTTTCATTTCTGTCCAGAGCTCTTTCCAGATGTGGTACTAGGCAGATTGCTTCTTCTGTGTCTCTTTGGGAGGGTGAGAGTGGTAAGTTGAGGATGGCGTGCAGTACCAGGACTCTGCATCGTGGAGGTAGATGGGCATTCAGTACTAGGACTTTGCATCGTGGAGGTAGAAGTGCGTGCTGAAGCAGAACTCGGCAACATGGATGTGGACACGCATGCATGAGCAGGACCCGACATGATGGTGGCGGTAGACTGGCGTTCAGCCGCAGGACCCGACATGATGGTGGCGGTAGACTGGCGTTCAGTAGCAGGACCCAGCATATTTCTGTACACTGGCCACACGTTGAGCACACACAGATATGAGCTGGCACAGAGATACCACTAACACCAATTTGTACACTTTTTTTTGGTTGGTTTAAAAAGTACTGGTGTTTTTACATGAAATCACACCCATGGGTCCGTAAAAATATTTCTGTTCACTGGACACACGATGAGCACGCACAGATATGAGCAGGCACAGAGATACCACTAACACCAATTTGTACACTTTTTTTTGGTTGGTTTAAAAAGTTCTGGTGTTTTTACATGAAATCACATCAATGGGTCCGTAAAAATATTTCTGTTCACTGGACACACGATGAGCACGCACAGATATGAGCAGGCACAGAGATACCACTAACACCAATTTGTGCACTTTTTTTGGTTGGTTTAAAAAGTACTGGTGTTTTTACATAAAATCACACCCTTGGGTCCTCAAAAATATTTCTGTACACTGGCCACTAGAGTTCAGCGAAACAGGTCGGTCAGATTCAAAAAACACCGACTTTCACCAAAGTCGGGTTTCGCCGAGCGAAATCAGACCATAGCGTGAGGTAGGCCATGCGTTCGGTGACCCGAGCGCCAAAGTCGGTTTTCCCCTAATGCTTGCAGGCGCCTTTTCTCAGCCAATAATCAAGGACGTACACTGTGGGCAACAGGATGACATGCGCAGCGGCCACCACCATCTTAGAGAAGGGCATTGCAGTGATTGGCTTGCTTTGTGTGGAGTCACAGCGCCTATAAAAGCCCTCACGGCCGACCGCCATTTTACTTCTGCCGATCTTAGCGTAGGGAAAGGTTGCTGACGCTGTTTCTCAGTAGGGAGATTGTTAGGCAGGAAAAAAAAACTTATTCTGTGCTTGTGCTGATAGCAATTAGCTTTACAGTTAGTGTGCAGTGACATGGGAGGATTTTGTTGTGTGCAGCAGCGCTGGGTATTAGGCTGCCTGCCAGTGACAGGGGAGGAATTTCTTGTGTGCAGCAGCAGAGCTGATTATTAGGCTGCCTGCCAGTGAGAGGGGAGGAATTTCTTGTGTGCAGCAGAGCTGATTATTAGGCTGCCTGCCAGTGAGAGGGGAGGAATTTCTTGTGTGCAGCAGCAGAGCTGATTATTAGGCTGCCTGCTAGCTGTATTGCTGTGTGTACACTGCTGTGCAGAGTGCTTTTTAACACAGCACCTACACAGTACTAATACTTTTATACTTTTTTCTGCACAGTTACCGAGAGTTCATTTTTCCACACACCATATAGAGCTGTACGCTCCTCACACACTACCGTGTACCGGCTGGTATCACGGACAAATACATGCTGACTATCTGTGTGTGACTCCGGAAATATATACGGAGATTAAAATTTTCCCCAAAACCGTATACAGCTGGTATCTTCTGATACAGTACCTTTTTTCTGCTTTCTGTATTACGGTCAAATCCATAATGAGAGAGCGTCTGTGTGTGACTCCGGAATTATATACTGAGAATTAAAATACCCCAACACTGTATACAGCTGTACGCTACTGATACAGTACACTTTTTCTGCTTTTTATATTCTGGTCTACTCCATACTGAGCCTGTGAGCGTCAGTGTGTTACTTCTGAAATGTATACGGAGATTTAATATTACCCAACACTGTAAACAGCTGTACAGTACTGATACAGTACACTTTTTCTGCTTTTCATATTCTGGTCTACTCCATACTGAGCCTGTGAGAGTCTGTGTGTTACTCCTGAAATATATACGGAGATTTAAAATTACCCCAATACTGTATACAGCTGTACGCTACTGATACAGTACACTTTTTCTGCTTTTCATATTCTGGTCTACTCCATACTGAGCCTGTGAGCGTCGGTGTGTGACTCTGGAAATATATACGGAGATTAAAAATTACCCCAGCTCTGTATACAGCTGTACGTTTCTGATACAGTACACTATTTTGCTTTTTATATTCTGGTGTAAACCATACTGAGCCTGTGAGCGTCTTTGTGTTACTCCTGAAATATATATGGAAATTTAAAATTACCTCAAGACTGTATACAGCTGTACACTACTGATACAGTACACTTTTCAACTTTTTCTATTCTGGTGTAATCCATACTGAGCCTGTGAGTGTCTGTGTGTGACTCTGGAAATATATACGGAGATTTAAAATTACCCCAGCACTGTATATGGCTGTACGCTTCTGATACAGTACACTTTTTCTGCTTTTCATATTCTGGTCTACTCCATACTGAGCCTGTGAGCGTCTGTGTGTTACTCCTGAAATATATACGGAGATTTAAAATTACCCCAACACTGTATACAGCTGTATGCTACTGATACAGTCCACTTTTTCTGCTTTTCATATTCTGGTCTACTCCATACTGAGCCTGTGAGCGTCTGTGTGTTACTCCTGAAATATATACGGAGATTTAAAATTACCCCAACACTGTATACAGCTGTATGCTACTGATACAGTCCACTTTTTCTGCTTTTCATATTCTGGTCTACTCCATACTGAGCCTGTGAGCGTCTGTGAGTTACTCCTGAAATATTTTCGGAGATTTAATATTACCCCAACACTGTAAACAGCTGTACGGTACTGATACAGTACACTTTTTCAACTTTTTCTATTCTGGTGTAATCCATACTGAGCCTGTGAGTGTCTGTGTGTGACTCTGGAAATATATACGGAGATTAAAAATTACCCCAGCACTGTATATGGCTGTACGTTTCTGATACAGTACACTTTTTCTGCTTTTTATATTCTGGTCTACTCCATACTGAGCCTGTGAGCGTCTGTGTGTTACTCCTGTAATATATACGGAGATTTAAAATTACCCCAACACTGTATACAGCTGTATGCTACTGATACAGTCCACTTTTTCTGCTTTTCATATTCTGGTCTACTCCATACTGAGCCTGTGAGCGTCTGTGATTACTCCTGAAATACATTCGGAGATTTAATATTACCTCAACACTGTAAACAGCTGTACAGTACTGATACAGTCCACTTTTTCTGCTTTTCATATTCTGGTCTATTCCATACTGAGCCTGTGAGCGTGTGTGTGTTACTCCTGAAATGTATACGGAGATTTAAAATTACCCCAATACTGTATACAGCTGTACGCTACTGATACAGTACACTTTTTCTGCTTTTCATATTCTGGTCTACTCCATACTGAGCCTGTGAGCGTCGGTGTGTGACTCTGGAAATATATACGGAGATTAAAAATTACTCCAGCTCTGTATACGGCTGTACGTTTCTGATACAGTACACTATTTTGCTTTTTATATTCTGGTGTAAACCATACTGAGCCTGTGAGCGTCTTTGTGTTACTCCTGAAATATATATGGAAATGTAAAATCACCTCAAGACTGTATACAGCTGTACACTACTGATACAGTACACTTTTCAACTTTTTATATTCTGGTGTAATCCATACTAAGCCTGTGAGCATCTGTGTGTGACTCTGGAAATATATACGGAGATTTAAAATTACCCCAGCACTGCATATGGCTGTACGCTTCTGATACAGTAAACTTTTTCTGCTTTTCATATTCTGGTCTACTCCATACTGAGCCTGTGAGCGTCTGTGTGTTACTCCTGAAATATATACGGAGATTTAAAATTACCCCAACACTGTATACAGCTGTATGCTACTGATACAGTCCACTTTTTCTGCTTTTCATATTCTGGTCTACTCCATACTGAGCCTGTGAGCGTCTGTGAGTTACTCCTGAAATATTTTCGGAGATTTAATATTACCCCAACACTGTAAACAGCTGTACGGTACTGATACTGTACACTTTTTCTGCTTTTCATATTCTGGTCTACTCCATGCTGAGCCTGTGAGCATGTGTGTGTTACTCCTGAAATGTATACGGAGATTTAAAATTACCCCAATACTGTATACAGCTGTACGCTACTGATACAGTACACTTTTTCTGCTTTTCATATTCTGGTCTACTCCATACTGAAACAAAATCCTATACAGAAAATAAATACCAGGAATAACACTATTCAATATTTTAATGAATATCAATAAGCAATGTATAATCCCAAAACAATTTGATACTCATAAAAAATTATTTTTTTAAAAATATATTAAAAATATATTAAAATTAATCCCAGTATTTTGTTATAAAGATTGGATGAACACAACCATATCTAATAAAATATAAAGCTTTATTGAAGACAAAAAATAAAATTGAACATATACAATATATATATATAAAATTATTGTTACAATTAGTGTGTGTAGGGCTTCATGTGTCCAAAATGATTGGTATTTAATTAATTTATTTGAATAATAACCTCCTCAAGTGCTAAAGAAAATTGTGCATATATACCAAAAATTGGTGAAAAAATAAAAAATAAAAAAATATACACGTATGATAACTATTGAATAATAATTTAAGTGCAACTAAAAAAATGTGCATACATTTATATATATATATATATAGGTGCACCAAATTAATACACAAAAATTATAAGTGTAACAATAAAAAACATATAAATAAATCACAAAATGTGTTAAAAAAATATTCAGTGAAAATCAGAAAAACGCATCTGGTGCCCAAATCATCAAATGAAAATATCAGTGCACATAAAGTGTATTATTAATGAAAAAATGTATAACACTGAATAACGCTAAATTAATCACACAACAACATGTGCTAAATTGTCAGTGAACTCCAGAGAAAAAAACACACTGGTGCCTAAACCATCAAATGAAAATATCAATGCACATAAGGTGTGTTGTTTTTAATAAAAGTAACCCTGAATAACGCTTAATTAATCACTCAACAATATGTGCTATAATAGCAGTGAACTCCAGAGAAAAAAATAGTGCACAAAATGAATAAAAGCAGGAGATACCAACCAGTTAAGACACACTACTGCCCCAGCACACACCACTCCAACGCACGTTTCGCAGTTGCTTCGTCAGGGAGTGGTGTGGCTGGGTACAGGTGTCTTTTTATAGGAGAACCGCAGCTGTTTAATCAAAAAATCAATCAGGAGTGCTATAATTATGTGGCGCCATTTGCTGAACATACTACCCCCACCACCGCGATATCCAGGGACCGGAAGTGCGCCACAGAGGGCGTCATATGACACCATCTGCGGCGCACCAATCCGGACACAGGAACCACGGCAGAGCGGGCGCATGTGCAGAATGGCGCACAGCGCTCCTGCATCCATCTTGGTAATAGGAAATCGCTGCAATAAAAGGTTCTAAACACGATATAAAAGACAAATTTACTTTAGATTAGCTGATCCATTATTAATGTGTAAAAAAGAGGAAAAATATATGCACATAATTCATTCATCTATTACCAAATATTCATAATATATACACAGTGTACAAATCAAATAATACAATGATAAATTAATATAAACCACATATATATAATAACAATTATAAAATCATACTCCAATTAATCATCATATTTAATTACAATATATAAGATGTGTAAAGAAACATATATATGAATGTGTAAAAATAAATAATAATATATATAAAAAAATATATAATAATAATTATGATAATATTAATAATAATATATAAAGAAAATTACTGATGAAAAAATGTGCCAAAGTGAATATATCCCATAACAATAATATATTAATATAGAATCAGAAAAAGAAAAAGAAAAACCCAGCCACTAAATAATTAAAGAAAACTTGAAAAACCCCACTGTTCATTAAGACCCCTAGGAATCATACTCTCTAACATAGTGATCCATTTACATTCTTTTTGTGCCAGTAATTTCGTGAGATCCCCTCTCCTGTTTCCCATATGAATTCTATCAATACCTCTTACTTTCAACAAATGTGACTGATGTGGGTGAAATTCACAAAAATGCCTTGCTAAGGGTTTTAACTTAGAAAAATCTCCACCCTCTGTAGCCTTGATTTTGTCAGCTGCCTTGATATCCTTAATATGTTCTAAAACTCTGACACGTCATTCCAACATAAATGGAATTACATGGACAAGTGGCTAAATATATAACCATACTTGTACGACAGTTGATGAAGTGTAATATCTTGAATTCCTTAGTATTACTGGAATCATAAAAGATATCCGTTTTTACCATATATTGGCAAGCTTTGCATGTCCCACAACAGACAGGACCCCATTTAGGGCCCTTAGAGCCAAAAATGAATTTAGAAACAGGAGGCACATAGTGGCTATGTACAAGGGTATCTCGTATTGTTCTACTACGCTTAGCTACAATCAGCGGTTTTTTAGGCAAAAACTTAGATAAACATGGATCTTTTAATAGAATAGGTCAAAATTTAGAGACAATACTGGTCATTTCATTCCATCTTGAATGATATTTAGTAATAAATCGTATCTCTCCATCTACTTTCTTTTCTTTATTTTTGACAGCTAACAGGATAGATCTATCTGTATCTCTTGCTCTACAGTAAGCCTTGTGAACAATATCTTTCTTGTATCCTCGTTGCAAAAATCTACTTTTCAATTCTTCAGCCTGTTCTTCAAAAACCTCATTACGATCACATATTCGCTTTGTTCTCAAGAATTGTCCAGTTGGAATTGCACGGATTACATGAGATGGATGTGATGATTTTGCATGTAACAATGCATTAACACTTGTTTCTTTCCTATAAATAGATGTATGAAGTTGTCCGGTATTATCCACTGTAATCTTCAAATCCAGAAAGTCAATCATATCCTGTCTGATATTCCAGGTAAGTTTAATGTTATTGGAATTGTTGTTCAAATGTTGTAAAAATTCTTCCAAATCTTTTCGTGGCCCCTGCCAGACAAATAGCACATCATCAATGAATCTCATCCACAGAGCTATTGATTCTACCTGCATCATATCCATATTCTGAACATATTCTTGTTCCCATAGACCCATAGTTAAATTTGCATACGAAGGTGCAAAAGCCGCACCCATCGCCACACCTCTATTTTGCAAATAAAATCGATCCTTGAAAATAAAGTAATTATGACAAAGAGCATATTCCAATAATTGCATTAAAAATTCTATTAAAGAAGCTTCATACAAACGACTAGATAGGTAACGCTTAACTGCAAACAATCCATATTCATGAGGAATAGAAGTATAGAGCGCTTCAACATCACAAGTAACAATATTCATGTCACTGCTCATACATATCCCATCTAGTCGTTGTAAGGCTTCTGTGCTATCTTTAATAAAAGAAGGTAGGTCCATCACAATTGGTTTTAAATAAAAATCTAAAAATTTTGAGATCGGTTCTATCAAACTGCCATTTCCTGATATACTAGGGCGTCCTGGTGGTTCTATTACGCTTTTATGTACTTTGGGTACAAAATATATAGTTGGAAGCCTAGGAAAATCAACCCTTAAGCCTTCCCAGATGTTTTTAGTTATGATACCCTCATCTAAAGCTGAATCCAGAATGCCAAATAGATCTTTCTGAAAAGCACAAGTAGGATCCTGAGACAGCCGTTCATAACACGATGAGTCATTAAGCTGTCTAAAAGCTTCTTTCTCGTATTTAACAGGTGGCCAGACTACAATATTTCCTCCCTTGTCGGATGGTTTAAATACCACCTCTTTCATTTCTGCTAATTCATTGAGGGTCGTCTCTGTTCTTTTTCAAATATCAAAAGATCTACTTAAAGGGTAATTTTAAATTTTCATCACAAACCATCCTTGCAAAAAATTTCAACAGAGAGTTCAAATTTAAAGTCGGGAAAACTTGGATTTTTATTAATAAATTTCGGGAAAATTACCTGGGTGTACTCCTTTTTCTGCAATAAGATCCTCTAGCGTCTGTATGCCCCCAAATTCTTTTTTCGTAAAAAATAATTACAGGATTTTATCATTAGGTATTTCTTCAATAAAATTTGCGCGCAAAAAAAAAGGGTTTCTTTATTGCTGAAAAATGGAAATTTTTTGGGCTTTTGGGACAAAACCCCCAACCTAAAGATAACACTAAAATTTGACAAAAAATTTGTATGTCAATAAAATAATTTCCTTAAAAGGGTTTCCCTCACTTGATTTATTTTCTCGAGATTTTTTGTTTTGCGCTTATTCATCATGAAACCTTGTGTTTTATTTATTATAATGTCCATAAACCACCATTAGGGTTCAAAATCTTAAAACTACCACTTTTCAGGAGCGGTTGATTCAGGGCTTCTTAAAATTAATTTTCTGCGCCATTTTATATTTTATTATTCGATAAACTTGAATATCTCGTTTAAAATTTTAAAATTTTAATTTTTGAATCTCTGATTCCCATTCGAATAAGAAAATTTAAATCTTCCTCAAATTTAGACATTACACTGTAAGGTTTTCTGTAGTTTTCTTGTAATATTTTTAAAACATCTCCAATAACCCTAATTTTTTTTTTATCAATTTCAATCAAAATTTCGATAAAAGGCGGGAGCAAAATTCATGCACTTTCCCCTTTCTTTTTTAATAAATCACAACCAAATGGAATGAAGGGAAAAACCTGTATTTTTAGGCCTCTGGTATTAATCTCATTGTAGAATTGTTTTCCCAAAATTTTTTTTCACCAGGTTTTTTTTTCTTTTTTATAAAAAATCTTTCATCATAGTTTTCCTCCTTTAATTGTAAAAACCCAACCTTTATTTTCTACCCGCCCCCTAAATATAGGGAAGCGTGACGCCAATTTTGTTTCACGATTTTATAATCCATTTTTCGGGCTCTTCCAAAAAATAAAACAAAACCATACAGAAAAGAAATACCAAAAAGACACTATTCAAATTTAATGAAATTCAATAAAAAATTATAATCCCAAAAAAATTTTATACCAAAAAAAAATCTTTTTAAAAAAAATATATTAAAAATATATTTAAAATTAAAACCCCGATTTTATAAAAAAGAATGGATGAACACAACCCAAATTTAATAAAAAAAAAACAGCGTAAGTACTGATACATTTCACTTTTTTTGCAAATCAT
>JARQOD010005824.1:0-20476 GCA_033576555.1 Oophaga sylvatica
AAGCAAAAATATACAACCTCTCTCTCTCTTCCAGTATATTTCCCTCCTCATTTAAGCATGCCATCATACATCCATTACTTAACCCCTTTCTGACATTTGACATACTATCCCATCCATGTGACCTGGGCCTTAATGTCCATGGATGGGATAGTACGTCATATACGATCAGCCGGGTGTCAGCTGATTCTCATAGTTGACACCCAGCACTAAGTGCCAGGAGTGATCATAGACTGCTCCAGGCACCTTAACCCCCGGAACACTGCAATCAAACATGATCACAGTGTTCCAGAGCCAGCACAGGGGCTGACAGCTCCTCTGCCTTTGAATTGGAGAACCCATGGCGTGACGCGGGGTCCCGATCGCTGCCATAGAGACCGGATGTTGTCATGATGACATCCAGGTCTCCAAACCTGTGAAAATTCCTGTCATGCGCAGTGCATGTCCGGAAGTCTCACAGGTCAGTGTACAGAAGCTGCAGCGCTGACAACTTCTGTAGCATGCAGATGCTGCTTTATCTGCATGCTATAGAAGCGATCAGCCTGCACAAAATCATTGTACCATAGTGGGACAAAGTGTAAAAGTAAAAATGAAATAATTTTTTTTTTTTAATAATTCTAAAAATATTTAAAAAACTAATAAAAAAAAAAAAAAATCCATATTTATTCTATCAGTAAATAAATATTTGAATAAAAAAATCTAAACAATAAAAGTACACATATTTGTTATCGCCTCGACCCGATCTATTAAACTGTCCACTAGTTAACCTCTTTAGTGAACACCATAAAAAAACAAGGCAAAAAACAATGCTTTATCATCATACCATTGAACAAAAAGTGGAATAACACGCGATCAAAAAGACAGATATAAATAAATATGGTACCGCTGAAGACGGTATCTTGTCCCGCAAAAAAAGAGCAATGATACAGCATCATCAGCAAAAAAATATAAAAAGTTATAGCTCTTAGAATAAAGCGATGCAAAGTAATTTTTTTATATAAAATAGTTTTTATTATATAAAAGTGCCAAATCATAAAAATATTATATAAATGAGGTATCGCTGTAATTGTACTGACCTGGAGAATAAAACCACCTTATCAATTTTACCACACATGGAACGGTGTAAACGCCCCCAAAGAAATTCATGAACTGCTAGTTTTTGCTTTCTCTGTCTCCCAAAAATCGGAAAAGAAAGTGATCAAAAAATGTCATGTGCCTGAAAATAGTACCAATAAAAACGTCAACTCATTCTGCAAAAAATAAGACCTCATATGACTCTGTGGGCCAAAATATGGAAAAATTATAGCTCCGAAAATGTGGTGATGCAAAAACTATTTTTTGCAATAAAAAGAGTCTTTTAGTGTGTGACAGCTGTCAAACAAAAAACCCACTATAAAAAACTGCTATAAATAGTAAATCAAACAATCCTTTATCACCCCCTTAGTTAGGGAAAAATAATACAATAAAAAAAAGTATTTATTTCCATTTTCCCATTTGGGTTAGGTTTAGGATTGGGGCTAAAGTTAGGGTTAGGTTTGGAGCTAAAGTTAGGGTTGGGGCTAACGTTAGTGATAGGGTTAGGGTTGGGGCTAAAATTAGGTTAAGGGTTAATGTTGGGGCTAAAGTCAGGGTTAGGGTTGGGACTAGAGTTGCAGTTAGGGTTTGGATTAGGGTTGGGATTAGGGATAAGGTTGAGATAAGGTTTAGGGGTGTGTTGGGGTTAGTGTTGGAATTAGAATTGGGGGGTTTCCACTGTTTAGGCACATCAGGAGCTCTCCAAGTGTGACCTGGCATCTGATTTCAATTCCAGCCAATTCAGCGTTGAAAAAGTCAAACGTTGCTCCTTCCCTTCCAAGCTCTGCCATGCGCCCAAACAGTGGTTTACCCCACATATGGGGTATCAGCATACTCAGGGCAAATTGCACAACTTTTGGGGTCCAATTTCTCCTGTTACCCTTGGGTAAATAAAAAATTGGTGGTGAAAAAATCATTTTTAAGGAAAAAAATATGATTTTTTATTTTTACGTCTCTACGTTATAAACTTCTGAGAAGCACTTGGGGGTTCAAAGTGCTCACCACACGTCTAGATAAGTTCCTTAGGGGGTCTACTTTGAAAAATTGTGTCACTTGTGGGGGGTTTCCACTGTTTAGGCACATTAGGGGCTCTCCAAACGCGATATGGTGTTCGATCTCAATTCCAGCCAATTTTGCATTGAAAATTCAAATGGCGCTCCTACCCTTCCGATCTCTGCAATGCACCCAAACAGTGGTTCCCCCCATATATGAGGTATTGCCGTACTCAGGACAAATTTCACAACAACTGTTGAGGTCCAATTTGTCCTGTTACCCTTGGTAAAATAAAAAAAATTGGATCTGAAGTAAATTTTTTGTGAAAAAAAGTTAAATGTTAAATTTTTTTAACATTCCAAAAATTTCTGTGAAGCACCTAAAGTGTTAATAAACTTCTTGAATGTGGTTTTGAGAACCATCAGGGGTGCAAGTTTTAGAATGGTGTCACTTTTGGGTATATTGCTCCAAACATTAAAAAAAATGAAATACCTCTCCTCGCTGGGCACTGCTATACTCTGGATTCCTCAGTATTGCCATCTTCCAGCTCTCTGCACTTGGACTGTTCAGGCAGAGGGCGCACAGACGTGACATCATCGCGCTCTCTGACCTGAATGTCACTGTCAGGAAACGTGGAAGATGTCACAGCGGTGGAGCAGGGAGAGATAAGTATTGCAAGTGCTGGGGCCCTGAGCAAGCAGGGGGGCCTACTCATGGGCGCCGGCACTGGCACAGGGCCCTTCATAGTAAGCCGGTGTCTCTGACGGCGAGTGGGCCTCCCCACCTGCTCAGGGCCCCGGCACTTGCCCGGGTGCACCAGTGCTGATGCCGGCCCTGGGGAGGTACAGCCCAGTTAGGGAGGTGGAAAAACTGGCATATGTTCAGGTGTAGGCTGGACGTTCAGCAGCTGCAAATGGAGAAATTGGAGAAGTCGGAGGAAGAAGAGGATAAAGCGAGCCATTTTGCTGGCAACATATATGTCATCAGGGGAAGGTGGCGCAAAATCCTTTGAAACCCAGGCATGGTTAATTTTAATGAAGGTGAGAACACCAACATTATTGGTCGACAGCTGGGTCCTTCTTTCTGTCAGGATTGATCCAGCAGCACTGAAGACTCTTTCTGATAGTACACTACCAGCAGGGCAAGCGAGCTCCTGTAAGGCATATTGTGCCAATTCAGGCCAGGTATCCAGTTTACAGGCCCAGTAGTCAAAGGGGAATGAACTGTGAGGGAGAACATCGATAGGGGAGGACAGGTAATTTTGAACCATAGATGACAACTGCTGTCTCCTGTCTGTTGCAATTGATTCAGTATTAACAGTCGTGTGAGCGGTTTTTTCAGATACTTTTTATGCTGTTATGGTAAAATTGTTAAAGCAGCTTTATTCTTCGGATCAGTATGATTACAATGATACCACATTTATATTTTATGTTTTGGCACTTTTACACAACCAAAACTATTTTATAAAAAAATAATTATTTTTGCATCGCTTTATTCTGAGAGCTAAAACTTTTTTATTTTTCAGCTGATGGAACTGTTTGGCAGCTTATTTTTTGCGGGACAAATTAACATTTTCAATACTATTTTTATTTACATTAGTCTTTTTGATCACGTTTTATTCCACCTCTTCTTCAGCGGTAGATGATAAAGCATAAATTTTTGCCCCTTTTTTTAATGGTGTTCACTAGAAAGTTTAACTATTGGAATAGTTTTATAGGTAGGGTCATTCCGGACACGGCAATACCAATTATGTGTATATTGTTTGTTCTTTTTTTCATAATATTTATTTATCGGTACAATATTTTTTTTAATTATTTTGTGATTCTTAATAAAAATATTTGTACAACTTTTTTTTTACTTTTTTACTCAGACCCATTATGGGAAATTCACTTTTTGCAGTCTCATCACAGTTATAAGGTATAGCAATGCATGAGCATTGCTATACATTATAATTTGTCAGTGCTGCAGACGCAAGATAGTTAGATCATGCACTGCAATGACGTTGTGGGGTCTACGATCTAAGGGCAGAGGAGCTTACTTCCCTCTGCCTGCTTACTAAATGCTGCAGCGATAGCAACATTTAGGAGGTTAAAGTGCTGGGAGCAATGCAGGCTCCACTCCTGGCACTGAGAGTCGGTCAGCTATCAGAATCACCTGACACCCGGTGGCGATTGCACGCGCACAGCCTCTGTGTATTCAAAATCGCCTAGATTCATCCATGAATCCAAGGTCGGTAAGTATCAAGCAACCTGGATGTATGGATGCATCTTAAGTCTGAAAGGAGTTAATAGACTTTGGCCTGTGTGTGTCTTTATTACTTTTTTCTTACTGGGTTAGTAATTGTCTCATGTCAGCAGACATAAAACAGCTGACATCAATCTGAAAGCTATTTTCTGTGTGTGTCTTTCTTACTTTTGATTACGGGGTTAGTTACATGCTCCCGGAAAAAGATTAGGCAAAACGCTTGTTGGGGTGGGCAACTCAGCTGGTACTCTTGCTTCTATGGTTTTTACCAGGTAAATAAATGCACACGCACTAATTGTAATATGGTATTATTCTAATAGGTACTTCATTAACAGTATGTGATCATTTATGGCACTGTTTATGTCATGTGGAGTTAGCCTACCTGGGTATGAAGTATTTGTACTGTCTGAGCCATGGTTATTACTCCATAATTCAGATGCACTTAAGCACCTTACTGCAGTTTGGTTTAACTGTTTGTGACCCTGTGGCTACATCTACATCTATGTTTGCATAGTGCAGGGCATTTGGCTCTTTGATTTTTTTCCAGGGGCAGCACGGTGGCTCAGTGGATAGCACTACAGCCTTGCAGCGCTGGAGTCCTGGGTTCAAATCCCACCTAGGACAACATCTGCAAAGAGTTTGTATGTTCTCCCCATGTTTGCGTGGGTTTCCTCCGGGTACTCCGGTTTCCTCCCACACTCCAAAAACATACTGATAGGGAATCTAGATTGTGAGCCCCATCAGGGACAGCAACAATAATGTGTGCAAACTGTAAAGCGCTGCGGAGAATGTTAGCGCTATATAAAAATAAAGATTATTATTATTTATTATTATTTTTCCTTTCTTAGGGACACTTTTTTATCCATATGCACTGAAGCACCTTACTGCAGTTTCGTTGAACTGTTTGTGATCCTGTGGCTATATATACATTTATATTTACGTAGTGGGAGGTGACCCTTGGTTCTCTGACCCCTTTCCATCCCTAGTAAAATAATAGAGTGACAAGCAGTACCATGGGAGTGCACCATAGACGACTATACAGTGCAGTGTATATATACATTCATTCTTGTAAAAAAACAAGATCAACAAAATCGGTTTTCATGAATTACATGCCTTGAGCATCTCTTAGTTTGACACAAGGCATCTGTTTTTAATCTGCATGTGATTTATTGAATAAATAATTTCTTATTGTCGTATTTTAATATACACTCCCTGATCTTGGATTTTTTCGAAGTTCCGGTTTTCAATATGTTACATGGAGTGTGACCTTCTGCTGAAAAGGTTTTATTTGGACTAATGTGTATACTTAGCTATGGCAGTGTCTGATAGATGCTTCTTCATTACTAACCCCTGAGCTTGATGTCAGAGGATATAAAACAGCTGACATCAATCATAAAACCATTACCTCACTTTCCAATGCACCAGGGCAAGAGGGAAGAGCTGATAGATGCGCCTTTTCTCTGGGGGCATAGGGCTAATGTTTTGGTCTGGGAGGGGGCAAATATCCATGGCCCCTTCCTAGATTAGTATTGACCTGCAGCTGTCTGTTTAGCCTTTGCTGGTTGTTAAAATAGAAGGAACTCCATATAATATTAATAGCCTGGAAAGCTTCACGGAAATTGGCACCTTTCCAGAATAATAACAGCAGCCCCCAGTTGTCCGCTTTCCCTCAGCTGGTTCATAAAAATAAGGGTGACCCTAGACCATTTTTTCTCTTATTTATTAGGTAAATACATGTAGAGTAAAATACACATGCAGTGCACTAATTATATCTGTAGTAGTAGTCATCAGACAACACCAGACTGGCGGTAACCTTTTCACCGCACTTCACAGCTGCTGGCTCACTTACTGTCATCTGTGTGACAGCGTGCGAACTGCAGCCTTGTAACCTTCAATAACATCAGTAAGGATACTGCCTGTCAGAACCAGATGTTCAGGCTATGGGTCTGTATTCCGATTCAAGTTCAGGTACCGTTTTGTTACCTGAACCAAACTTTTTTATAAAGTTCTGCCAAACCTGACAGACCCGAACATCCACGGGTCCGCCCATCCCTAGTGGTCATAACAGAATAAATTCAAGGTAAAATCCAAGATAAAAACATCACAAAGTGGCATGTGAATAACAAGTGTGGCCTTAGCCTTATGAAGATCAAGAAAGGGATACCTTAAGTATTCTTTATGTTTCCCCAATCCTCCTCTCCTTGATTGACAGCTTACAGCTCTGTTGCAAAAAAATGTTTTGCCAGCAGAGAGCAAAGCTGTAAACCAAGTTAAGTAAGATGACACTGGGCAGGGAAAAATTAATAAAACTGATGATCCTAATATACATCAGTCTGCCCCAATGGTTTATTAGTGTAAAATGTTAGAACAAGATGTCTCACCAAAATTGCACTGCTTTTCGACCAAACATCCATTACAGATAAATGTTTTCATAACGTAAATATGTAATTCGTTGATGAGAGATTGTCTTCTTTCTATGAATCGGTAATTAAATGCTTTCCATGGAATGGATGCCCCAAAATCCTTTACACTGTATTCTGACGAAAATATTCTAATTTACAGGATATGCACCGGTTAATGGGGAATGGATAAAATTTCTGATGACAGGCACCCCACAGGGATTTGTGCTGCAGCCAGTTGACTTACAGTCAAACACAGGACTTCATTCCAAAGACATACTGATAGGGAACGTAGATTGTGGGCCCCTTTGGGGACAGCAATGATAATGTATGTAAAGCGCTACAGAATATGATAGTGCTATATATGCAAAGCATAATAAATAATAATAGGTAAGGGAGGAGAGGGACATGGCTGCGACAAAGACACACAGAAGTTTTATTTATATATTTCTCTCTTAAATATTACATTTTGAATTGTAATACAAGTGATTAAATAAGCTCTCCAATCAAAGTTTTCATCCTGTTAATATATTGCAGTTATCATATTTGGGGTCTCTAGTGCGTCGCAGACAACGTCATAATTTTGTAAGGATGCCTAAACTTTGCATTTTTGAAATTGTCCATTAGGGACTGTTTACACATGTATTATTATGAGTGGACTTGATGCTTAGTTGCCTGATATAGAGAAGATTCGGCACTTGCTATTATATAGATAAGTTTATTACTATTTTTATGGGCAATGGTTAGCATTGCGTTCTTCATCATGTTATAGGCTGAATTTAAATACATTTTTTGTCTGCGGCCACTTTCACGGTCACATCATCTTCTGCTTGCTACTGTTTTTATTCTTGTATCATTCTATTGTAATTATTGTTATGAGGTTTGCATATTAGTGTCAATTTATAGCTAATAAAAATTGTATTTTTTTACTTACTTATAATACATGTTACTTCTCTCAATTCTTTATTTGATTGTTATTTTGAGGAGCTGTAAGCCCTCAGTTGTTTCTTTGATGCATTTTATCATATTGTAAGGGGGTGAAGGAGTATTACTGTTTCTCCCCGCCCCTTAAGTGTACTTAATGTCTCTTATGTAAAAAGTCATTGTGTAGTTATTAGTGTTGAGCGATACGATACCGCAAGTATCGGGTATCGGCCGATATTAGCTCTATCGGCCTTTCGATACTTAGTTCCGATATTTTCGTCTTATCGGATACCGGAATCGGATTTGTCACTGTCACTGTCAGTGTCCGTCGGTCGGGTCTGTCAGGAGTCAGCGGCACTTACCTGGCAGAAGATCTCCGGCGGTCACGGGCTGGACTGCTTCATGGCCGCCATCATCTTTCCCCGGCGGTCACATGCAGTTTCTCGCGATAACTGCAGTGACTGCTGGGTAATCCCGGCCGTAAAGCAGTCAGTCCGATGACGTCACCGCCGGGGAAGCAGGTAATCAGCTGTGCTGCGTCGCGATGACAGGCTCTGCCTGTCATTGCGATGTAGCAGAGCTGGATCGTCGTGGGACTGTCGTTACTATGGACTGCGTCGGACAGGTGGTATACTGTTGGTTTGTTTTTTTTCTTTTTTTACAGGAGATCGATGGCGTCGCAGGAATGAGTGTATAATAAAATTAATGAAAACTGTGTTGTCTCTTTTATTTCATTAAAATACTTTTTTCTTGCTTTGTCTTTTTTTTATACATTTAATAACTTTGGGATTAATAATGGATCGGTGTCTTATTGACACCTCTCCATTATTAACCGGGCTTATTGTCACCGTGCAATCAACGGTGACATTAACCCCTTATTACCCCACTTGCCACCGCTACAGGGCAGTGGGAAGAGCCGTGTAAAGTGCCACAATTGGCACATCTTTTGATGCGCCAAATGTGGGGCTGCTGTAGCCTGGTATTATCATGCTGTTGAGGGCCAAAATCCATGGGCCTTGACAGTCTTTTAATACCAGGCCGCAGCAGTCTGCATTTTACTTGGCTGGTTAACAAAAATAGGGGGACCCCTACGCCGTTTTTTTTTCGAGGGGATCCCCTATTTTTGTTAACCAGCCAAGCTAAGCAGACTGCTGTGGCCTGGTATTATCAGGCTTGCAAGGTCCATGGATATTGGATCCTTACCAGCCTGAAAAACCAGGCCTCAGCGGTCTGCTTCATCTGGCTGGTTAACAAAAATAGGGGGGACCCCACGCCAATTTTTTTCGAGGGGATCCCCTATTTTTGTTAATCAGCCAAGATATGCAGACTGCTGTGGCCTGGTATTATCAGGCTGGCAAGGTCCAAGGATCTTGGCTCCTTAACAGCCTGAAAATCCAGGCCTCAGCGGTCTGCTTCATCTGGCTGGTTAACAAAAATAGGGGGGACCCCACGCCAATTTTTTTCGAGGGGATCCCCTATTTTTGTTAATCAGCCAAGATATGCAGACTGCTGTGGCCTGGTATTATCAGGCTGGCAAGGTCCATGGATCTTGGCTCCTTAACAGCCTGAAAATCCAGGCCTCAGCGGTCTGCTTCATCTGGCTGGTTAACAAAAATAGGGGGGACCCCACGCCAATTTTTTTCGAGGGGATCCCCTATTTTTGTTAATCAGCCAAGATATGCAGACTGCTGTGGCCTGGTATTATCAGGCTGGCAAGGTCCATGGATCTTGGCTCCTTAACAGCCTGAAAATCCAGGCCTCAGCGGTCTGCTTCATCTGGCTGGTTAACAAAAATAGGGGGGACCCCACGCCAATTTTTTCGAGGGGATCCCCTATTTTTGTTAACCAGCAAAGATAAGCAAACTGCTGTGGCCTGGTATTATCAGGCTGGCAAGCAGGGTCGGACTGAGCCACCGGGACACCGGAGAGAACCTCAGGTGGGCCCCAGCTCCTGCGTGGTGGGCCCTGATTTGAAAGGATAGGTCGCGGGGCAGAGGGGGCGGTGGCCCCGGGCCCGCGCTCTGAGGGGCCCCACCCGGAGCTACGCTACAGTAACTGTATCGGCGTGCACAGCACGCCGATACAGTTACATTCTGCGGCAGAGCAGGGAGAATCGATCTTCCTGCTCTGCCGCCCAGAAGCTATGGGGCCTGAACAGGCGTTGGGGGGGCCAGGTGCCAGCAGTGGGCCCCCAAACGTCATCGGAGGGTCAGCTGTATCGGCATGGGTACGGTTGGGGCGAGAATATGGGTGTGATTAGCTGTGAAATGGGTGTGGTCGGGGCGTGGCTTAAAATTTGCAGCAGCGCGCTATGCGCGCCGCAGCCTTTAACCTTCGTTCCTGTCTTCAAAATTTGGGAGGTATGCTGTATGACCTCCCTACAACTTCTGGGCATGCTCCTGATGAGCGCGACGGATGGTCTCCTGAGGGATCTCCTCCCACACCTGGACTAAAGCATCCACCAACTCCTGGACAGTCTGTGGTGCAACGTGGCATGGCCTAAAATTTGCTGCAGCAGGCACAGCGTGCCACAGCCTTTGTCCCTCTTTCCCTTCTTCAAAGGTTGGGAAGTATGATGGTGGGCCCCAAGAATATTTTTTCTCTGGTGGGCCCAAGGTACTCCAGTCCGACGCTACTGGCAAGGTCCATGGATCTTGGCTCCTTAACAGCCTTAAATACCATGCCTCAGCAGCAGGGGCGTACATAGAAATCATGGGACCCCATAGCAAAAGTCTGAATGGGCCCCCCCCCAAAAAAAAACCCAGAGCCATTGTAAATGTAAAGTGCCAGCACAGTGAGGGGACACATTAACCCCTTCCCGACCCATGACGCCACGTAGGCGTCATGAAAGTCAGTGCCAATCCGACCCATGACGCCTATGTGGCGTCATGAAAGGATCTCGTCCCTGCGGGCCGGGAGACCGGGGTCACTCAAAGGTCACCCGACCCGCAGTTACAGGACCCTTTGTGCTTCACCACAGGGGGGTTGGCTTAACACCCCCGTGGCCACGATCGCTCTGATTGGCTGTTAAAAGTGAAAACAGCCAATCAGAGCAATGTGTAATATTTCACCAATTTAATTGGTGAAATATTACAATCCAGCCATGGCCGATGCTGCAATAGCATCTGCCATGGCTGGAGACCGAGCCCTGACCCCCCCCACACCGAGTCACGGCGGTGATCGGCCGCCGCCACCGAAAGATGGCAGCGATCGGTCACCGCCGTTACTTACAGCTCCCCTCCTCTTTTGGTCCACTGCCCCACTTCCTATCCCCCCCCAGCCTTCCGACCCCCCTACTCACCTCTCCCGATCCACCGATGTCTCACGATCGGGCCCGGCATCCGCCGGGCCTCTTCATGGGCGCCGCCAGATTGGAAAATGGCGGGCGCATGCGCAGTGTTCAAAAATTTATTTTGATCACTGTGATAAACTATCACAGTGATCAAAATAAAAAAAAGTAAATGAACCCCCCTTTATCATAGGTAGGGACAAATAAAAAAAATAAAGAATTTTTTTTTTTTTTCCTAGCGGATTTTGCTGCTGATCCGCAGCTGATTTTGCTGCGGATCCGCGGCGGATATCGCTGCTGATCCGCGGCGGATTTCACTGCTGATCCGCGGCGGATTTCGCTGCTAATCGGCGGCGGATTACGCTGCTGATCCGCAGCGGATTTCGCTGCTGATCGGCGGCGGATTTCGCTGCTGATCGGCGGCGGATTTCGCTGCTGATCGGCGGCGGATTTCGCTGCTGATCCGCGGCGGATTTCGCTGCTGATCGGCGGCGGATTTCGCTGCTGATCCGCGGCGGATTTCGCTGCTGATCCGCGGCGGACTTCGCTGCTGATCGGCGGCGGATTTCGCTGCTGATCGGCGGCGGATTTCGCTGCTGATCCGCGGCGGATTTCGCTGCTGATCGGCGGCGGATTTCGCTGCTGATCCGCGGCGGATTTCCCTGCTGATCCGCGGCGGATTTCGCTGCTGATCCGCGGCGGACTTCGCTGCTGATCGGCGGCGGATTTCGCTGCTGATCGGCGGCGGATTTCGCTGCTGATCCGCGGCGGATTTCGCTGCTGATCGGCGGCGGATTTCGCTGCTGATCCGCGGCGGATTTCCCTGCTGATCCGCGGCGGATTTCGCTGCTGATCCGCGGCGGATTTCGCTGCTGATCCGCGGCGGATTTCGCTGCTGATCCGCGGCGGATTTCGCTGCGGATCCGCGACTGATTTCGCTGCGGATCCGCGACTGATTTCGCTGCGGATCCGCGACTGATTTCGCTGCGGATCCGCGGCGGATTTCGCTGCTGATCCGCGGCGGATTTCGCTGCTGATCCGCGGCGGATTTCGCTGCTGATCCGCGGCGGATTTCGCTGCTGATCCGCGGCGGATTTCGCTGCTGATCCGCGGCGGATTTCCCTGTGATCCGCGGCGGATTTCGCTGCTGATCGGCGGCGGATTTCGCTGCTGATCCGCGGCGGATTTCGCTGCTGATCCGCGGCGGATTTCTCTGCTGATCCGCGGCGGATTTCGCTGCTGATCGGCGGCGGATTTCGCTGCTGATCCGCGGCGGATTTCGCTGCTGATCGGCGGCGGATTTCGCTGCTGATCCGCGGCGGATTTCGCTGCTGATCCGCGGCGGATTTCGCTGCTGATCGGCGGCGGATTTCGCTGCGGATCCGCGACTGATTTCGCTGCGGATCCGCGACTGATTTCGCTGCGGATCCGCGACTGATTTCGCTGCGGATCCGCGGCGGATTTCGCTGCTGATCCGCGGCGGATTTCGCTGCTGATCCGCGGCGGATTTCGCTGCGGATCCGCGGCTGATGTCGCTGCTGATCCGCGGCGGATTTCGCTGCTGATCCGCGGCGGATTTCGCTGCTGATCCGCGGCGGATTTCGCTGCTGATCCGCGACTGATTTTGCTGCTGATCCGCGGCTGATTATCTGCTGATTCATCTGCGCTAGCGGGTATAGCATAACGCGATCGCGTTATGCTATACCGTTACCAGCCGGTCAACGCTACGTGTTGAACGGGCTGGTAAAACGCAATATGAACCCAGCCTTAGGGTTAGAACTAGGGTTAGGGTTAGCATTAGGGCTAAGGTTAGAATTACGGTTAGGCTGGAGTCACACACAACCACAAAAAATCGGTCCGTTTTAGACGGTCGACAATCGGATCAAAATAAAAACATCACACATCCTTCTGGCATCCGATTTTCCTTCAAAGATGCGATTTAGTCGCATGTGTGTGTACCTTGTAACATCCGATTTTTATCCGACTTGCGAGATTTTCTCGCAGGCTTGCAAAACTGACATATAATGGATCTAAAAGAATAGTATTTCAATCACAAAAAAAAGAATAGATATATACACATAGAACACACATATATATATATATATATATATATATATATATATATATACATGTCATTGTGACATGTATATATACATATATTTATAGTTCCTAGACTTCTACATACTGTTATAGCCGCTAATTCAATTGCCGGGTTTTGTGAAATCACAGAAGCCGACATGAAATGATACATTGTTTCCACACATTTAACCATGTCATTTCCTGTATTTTGATATTTGTTTAGAACTTACAATTACATGACTGTATTTTTGCAAAATTTCAGACATGTAGGGGTTAATTAAAGGTGTAATTTCATTGAAAAAAAATGCGTGGGCTCCCGCTGTATTTTCTCCACCAGACAGACAAAGCAAGCGAGTGGGGGCAGATAATAACAGCCTAGGGAGGGTACATTTTTTGTGCCCCCCTGGCTACTAACATCTGCCCCCAGACACCCCAGAAAGGGCAAATCTATAATTAGATTCGCCCTTTCTGGCACTTTGCCCGTCTATTCCCATTGCCCTGTAGCGGTGGCGAATGGGTTAATTATCTCACCTTACTGTTGTCACCTTGCTATTGAAAGGTGACCTTAAGGTAGGTTAATAATTGAGAGCTGTCAATTAGACAACTATCAATTATTAATCCTATTGAAGTAAATAAAAAAACACACACTTTAAGAATAAATAATTTTAATGAAATAAAAACACATTTTTTTGACCATATTTTATTTTACACTTAATCCGTGCGAAGCCATTGATCTCCTAAAATAAAGAAAAAAAAAATAAAACAACATTATTCTTACCTATTCCGCTGATCTGTCACGTCCCACGCTGTAATCCTTCACAAAGGGTTAACTAGCTTTGAGCCAAGCAGTGCAAGTAATCCTGCATGCTCAGCTCAAAGCTCATGAATGAATAAGTTCCTCTCCTGGCGACAGGAGAGGATGTGTTTCATGAATGAAGCTTAATTGATTGTGTCCACTTTCCCTTTAGGTCAGGTCACTAAAGTTAAATTGGCAATAAATCAATTAAGCTCCATTCATGAATCTATTCCTCTACTTTCGCTGGGAGAGGAACTTATTCATTCAGGGGAATACAGGTCTGAGACAGCATTATTAGCTCTCTGCGACCTGTAACCTGTTAAGGTACTGCCACACTAAGCAATCCCGCTAGCGATCTCGTTAGCGTTGCATACTAATGCGATCGCTAGCGGGATTGTTTCTATATCGCTAAATGCTGCCACATTTAGCGATATAGTTAACGACGCTATCGGCATTAGCGATCTTCTTAACGACTTTAGCGGTACAAAAGTACCGCTAAATCGCTAAGAAAAGGTGCCACACAGCGATAAGATACTTACCCAGTGGGAGCGCCAGCGATGAAATAGGGTCCGGAACGATTCCAGCGACGAGCGAGATCACAGCAGGAAGCTCGTCGCTGGAAGCTGCCGCACTGAACAATATCGCTAACGGGATCGCTAAATAGTGACGTTTTTTAGCGATCCCGTTAGCGATATTGTTTAGTGTGGCATACCCTTTAACCCTTTCTGATGGATTACACCGTGGGACCTGACTGTACATCGGATTGGTAAGTATAATTTTGCTTTTTTATTTTATTTTTATTACAGGAAATGGTTTTAGCAGGAAAATAAAATATGGTCAAAAACTGTGTGATTATTTCATTAAACTTATTTTTTATTAAACTGTGTGTGTTTGATTTTTCTTTCATACAATAGGATTAATAATTGATAGTTGTCTAATTGACAGCTCTCAATTATTAACCTACCTTAAGGTCACCTTTCAATAGCAAGGTGACAGTAAGGTGAGATAATTAATCCATTCGCCACCGCTACAGGGCAATGGGAATAGACGGGCAAAGTGCCAGAAAGGGCGAATCTAATTATAGATTTGCCCTTTCTGGGGTGTCTGGTGGCAGATGTTAGTAGCCAGGGGGGGCACAAAAAATGTACCCTCCCTAGGCTGTTATTATCTGCCCCACTCGCTTGCTTTGTCTGTCTGGTGGAGAAAATACAGCGGGAGCCCACGCATTTTTTTTCAACGAAATTACACCTTTAATTAACCCCTACATGTCTGAAATTTTGCACAAATACAGTCATGTAATTGTAAGTTCTAAACAAATATCAAAATACAGGAAATGACATGGTTAAATGTGTGGAAACAATGTATCATTTCATGTCGGCTTCTGTGATTTCACAAAACCCGGCAATTGAATTAGCGGCTATTACAGTATGTAGAAGAGTAAGAACTATAAATATATATATATATATATATATATATGTGGATTCTATGTGTGTATATGTATTGATTCGATTCTTTATTAAAGCTGTCAGTGTGCTTTTACAGTATAGGCAGGGATGAATTGCCGGCTTTTCTAAAGGACACCGATGCGATTTAATCGCAAGTCACACATGCGGTCCGTTTGTAATCCGATTTTTCATCGCTCCCATAGACTTGCATTGGCGATTGTCGACCGACAATCGGTGACAATCGCAGCATGCTGCGATTGCAGACGGACGTTTAAAACGGACCACAAAAAATCTGATACTGGGAGCTGCTCCATAGATTAACATAGGTTCGACTGCAATGCGATATTTCATCGCATTGCAGTCGTCCGATTATGTCGCCAGTGTGACTCCGGCCTTAGGGTTGGAATTTGGGTTAGGGTTGGAATTAGGTTTAGGCTTGTAGTTAGGTTTATGGTTAGAGTTGGGATTAGGGGTGTGTTGGGGTTAGGGTTATGATTAGGGTTTGTATTAGGGTTAGGTGTGTGTAGACGTTAGGGGTGTGTTGGGGTTAGGGTTGGAGTTAGAATTGAGGGGTTTCCACTATTTAGGCACATCAGGGGGTCTCCATACGCGACATGGCGCCACCATTGATTCCTGCAAATTTTGCGTTCAAAAAGTCAAACAGTGCTCCCTTTATTCCAAGCCCCGACGTATGCCCAAACAGTGGTTTATCCCCACATATGAGGTATCAGCGTACTCGGGAAAAATTGCACAACAACTTTGGGGGTTCTAATTTCTCCTGTTAACATTGGGAAAAAAAATTGGGGACTAAAAATTATTTTTGTGGAAAAAAAATGATTTTATATTTTCACAGCTCTGCGTTATAAACTTCTGTGAAGGACTTGGAGATTCAAAGTGCTCACCACACATCTAGAGGCGTTCCTTGGGGGATCTAGTTTCCAAAATGGGGTCACTTGTGGGGAGTTTCTACTGTTTAGGCACATCAGTGACTCTGCAAACGTAACATGACGCCCGAAGACCATTCCATCAAGTGGGCATTTCAAAAGGTCACTACTTCCCATCCGAGCCCCGACGTGTGCCCATACAGTAGTTTTCTCCCACATATGGGATATCAGCATACTCAGGACAAATTGGACAACAACTTTTGGGGTCTAATTTCTTATGTTACCCTTGCGAAAATAAAAAATTGGGGACTAAAAGATCCTGATTGTGGAAAAAATATGATTTTTTTATTTTCATGCCCGGGCGTTATAAACTTCTGTGTAGCCCTTGGGGGTTCAACGTGCTCACCACACATCTAGATAAGTTCTTTGCGGTGTCTAGTTTCCAAAATGGGGTCACTTGTGGGGAGTTTCTACTGTTTAGGCGCATCAGGGGCTCTGCAAACGTAACAAGATGCCCGCAGACCATTCCATCAAGTTGGCATTTCAAAGCGTCACTACATCCCTTCCGAGCCCTGACGCGTGCCCAAACAGTGGTTCCCCCCCACATATGGGGTACTAGCGTACTCAGGACAAACTGGACAACAACTTTTGGGGTCCAATTTCTCCTGTAACCATTGTGAAAATAAAAAATAGTGGGCTAAAAAATCATTTTTTGAGAAAAAAAAATGATATTTTATTTTCACGGCTCTGCGTTATAAACTTCTGTAAAGCACCTGGGGGGTTCAAATTGCTCACTATGCATCTAGATAAGTTCCTTAGGGCGTCTAGTTTCCAAAATGGGGTCACTTGTGGGGGAGCTCCAATGTTTAGGCACACAGGAACTCTCCAAATGCGACATGGCAACCGCTAAATATTCCAGCATATTTTCTATTCAAAAAGTCAAATGGCGCTCCTTCCCTTCTGAGCCCTGCCGTGCGCCCAAACAGTGGTTTATGATCACAAATGAGGTATCTGTGTACTCAGGAGAAATTGCCCAACAAATTTTAGAATCCAATTTATACTGTTGCCCATGTGAAAATGAAAAAAACTGAGGCTAAAAGAAAATTTTTGTGAAAAAAAAGTACTTTCTTTTTTTTACGGATCAATTTGTGAAGCACCTGGGGGTTCAAAGTGCTCACTATGCATCTAGATAAGTTCCTTAGGGGGTCTAGTTTCCAAAATGGGGTCACTTGTGGGGGAGCTCCAATGTTTAGGCACACAGGGACTCTCCAAATGCGACATGGCAACCGCTAAATATTCCAGCATATTTTCCATTCAAAAAGTCAAATGGCGCTGCTTCCCTTCTGATCCCTGCCATGCGCCCAAACAGTGGTTTATGACCACATATGAGGTATCTGTGTACTCAGGAGAAATTGCCCAACAAATTTTAGGATCCAATTTATACTGTTGCCCATGTGAAAATGAAAAAACTGAGGCTAAAAGAAAATTTTTGTGAAAAAAAAGTACTTTCTTTTTTTTACAGATCAATTTGTGAAGCACCTGGGGGTTCAAAATGATCACTATGCATCTAGATAAGTTCCTTAGGGGGTCTAGTTTCCAAAATGGGGTCACTTGTGGGGGAGCTCCAATGTTTAGGCACACAGGGACTCTCCAAATGCGACATGGCAACCGCTAAATATTCCAGCATATTTTCCATTCAAAAAGTCAAATGGCGCTGCTTCCCTTCTGAGCCCTGCCATGCGCCCAAACAGTGGTTTATGACCACATATGAGGTATCTGTGTACTCAGGAGAAATTGCCCAACAAATTTTAGGATCCAATTTATACTGTTGCCCATGTGAAAATGAAAAAACTGAGGCTAAAAAAAAATTTTTGTGAAAAAAAAGTACTTTCTTTTTTTTACAGATCAATTTGTGAAGCACCTGGGGGTTCAAAATGATCACTATGCATCTAGATAAGTTCCTTAGGGGGTCTAGTTTCCAAAATGGGGTCACTTGTGGGGGAGCTCCAATGTTTAGGCACACAGGGACTCTCCAAATGTGACATGGCAACCGCTAAATATTCCAGCATATTTTCCATTCAAAAAGTCAAATGGCGCTCCTTCCCTTCTGAGCCCTGCTGTGCGCCCATACAGTGGTTTATGACCACATATGAGGTATCTGTGTACTCAGGAGAAATTGCCCAACAAATTTTAGGATCCATTTTATCCTGATGCCCATGTAAAAATGAAAAAATTGATGCTAAAAGAAAATTTTTGTTGGAAAAATTAAAATGTCCATTTTTTCCTTACACGTTGCTTTAGTTCCTGTGAAGCACCTGAAGGGTTAATAATCTTCTTGAATGTAGTTTTGAGTAGCTTGAGGGGTGCAGTTTTTATAAAGGTGTCACTTTTGGGTATTTTCTGCCATATAGACCCTCAAAGTGACTTCAAATGTGAGGTGGTCCCTAAAAAAAATGGTTTTGTAAATTTTGCTGTAAAAATGAGAAATCGCTGGTCAACTTTTAACCCTTATAACTTCCTAACAAAAAAAAATGTTGTTCCCAAAATTGTGCTGATGTAAAGTAGACATGTGGGAAATGTTATTTATTAACTATTTTGTGTCACATAACTCTCTAGTTTTACAGAATAAAAATTAAAAATTTGAAAATTACTAAATTTTCAAAATTTTCGCCAAATTTCCATTTTTTTCACAAATAAACGCAAAAATTATCGACTTAAATTTACCACTAACATGAAGCCCAATATGTCACGAAAAAACAATCTCAGAATCGCTAGGATCCGTTGAAGCGTTCCTGAGTTATTACCTCATAAAGGGACACTGGTCAGAATTGCAAAAAATGGCAAGGTCTTTAAGGTCAAAATAGGCTGGGTCTTGAAGGGGTTAAAGAAAAAAATGTATTATGCCCCATAGATTGTGCCCCCATAGATGCTCCATAGTATAGGCCCTTATGCTGCCGCAGCTGCTGCAACCAAAAAAAAAAAAAAGACATACTCACCTTTCGTCGCTGGGGGCCAGGTGCCGGTGTCCTGAGCAGGGGGTGACACCAGGTGCCGATGTCACCGCTCGCTCAGGGCCCCGGCACCTGAGATATTTACCTGTCCTCTCTCCACTGCTGAGCGCCGCTGTCTTCGGGGTCCTCCAGCAGTGAATGATCAGGCAGAGGGCGCGGCGTGCACTAACGACGTCATCGCGCCCTCTGACCTGAACATTGCAGCAAGAGGACGCGAGCAACGGTGGAACGGGACAGGTAAATATCCCTTATACTCACCCTTCTGCCGGATTGGTCTGTGTAGCCCCTGCTCTTCTCCCACGGTCTCCGCCGCCAGTGTTCAGCGGTCACGCGGGACAGCTCATTAAATTCATGAATATGTGCGTATTCATGACTGTAATGAGCGGTACCACCTGACCGCTGAACACAGGAGTCGGAGACCGTGGGAGAAGAGCAGGGGCTGCAGAGACCGCACCAGGAGGGGTGAGTATATAGAAGAGCTGCGCTCCCCCTCCCCCGCCGACCCCCTGGTAGTACTGTGTCAGCACAGCTACCCGACCGTCGAGGGCCCCCTCACCTGTCCGGGCCCCATAGCAGCTGCTTGGTCTGCTTCATTCACGGTACGCCACTGCTCAGCAGTCTGCTTCATCAGGCTGGTTAACAAAAATAGGGGGGACCCGACGCCATTTTTTATTCGAAGGGAACCCCTATTTTTGTTAATCAGTTCCCTCTGACGTCACTGATTGTGTCCCTGGCTGACCTGAAGTGAAAGTGGAAAGCAATCAATTAAGCTTTCCACTTCCTCTCCTGTCAGCCAGGAGAGGAACTCATTCATTTGGGGGTTTACTGTGAGGCTTCAGCATTAGCTGCGGTCCCTGCAGTAAACATTAACCCTTTCTGAAGGATTACACCGTGGGACCTGACTGTGCATGGGATAGGTAAGAATAATTTTGCTTTTTTATTTTATTTTTATTACAGGAAATGGTTTTTGCAGTCAAATAAAAGATGGTCAAAACATGTGTCTTTATTTCATTAAAATGATTTTTAATTAAAGTGTGTGTGTTTTATTTTTATTTCATGCAATAGGATTAATAATTGATAGTTGTCTAATTGACAGCTCTCAATTATTAACCTGGCTTAAGGTCACCTTTCAATTGCAATGTGGCTTTAACCCCATATTAACCCATTCGCCACCGCTACAGGGCAATGGGAATAGACGGGCAAAGTGCCAGAAAGGGCGAATCTAATTATAGATTTGTCTTTTCTGGGGTGTCTGGGGGCAGATGTTAGTAGCCAGGGGGGGCCAAAAATAATGGTCCCTCTCTGGGCTATTATTATCTGCCCCATTCGCTGGCTTTGTCT
>JARQOD010005824.1:20576-46024 GCA_033576555.1 Oophaga sylvatica
TTTTTCCAAATTATTTAAAAAAGAAAAACTGAAATATCACATGGTCATAGGTATTCATGATCTTTGCTCAGTACTGAGTAGAAGCACCCCTTATAAGCTAGTACAGCCATGAGTCTTCTTGGGAATGATGCAACAAGTTTTTCACACCTGGATTTGGGGATCCTCTGCCCTATTTCCTTGCAGATCCTCTCCAGTTCCGTCAGGTTGGATGGTAAACATTGGTGGACAGCTATTTTCAGGTCTTTCCAGAGATGCTCAATTGGGTTTAAGTCAGGGCTCTGGCTTGGCCAGTCAAGAATGGTCACAGAGTTGTTCTGAAGCCACGTCTTTGTTATTTTAGCTGTATACTTAGGTTCATTGTCTTGTTGGAAGGTGAACCTTCGGCCAAGTCTGAGTTCCAGAGCACTCTGTAAGAGGTTTTCATCCAGAATATCTCTGTACTTGGCCGCATTTATGTTTTCCTTCAATGGCAACTATCATCCTGTCCCTGCAGATGAAAAACACCCCATAGCATGATCTGCCACCACCTTTTTTCACTGTTGGGATTGTAAAGGGCAGGTGATGAGGAGTGCCTGGTTTTCATCACACATACCACTTAGAATTATCACCAAAAAGTTATTTTTCTCATCAGACCAGAGAATCTTGTTTTCATAGTCTGGGGGTCCTTCATGTGTTTTTATCAAACTCTATGTGGGCTTTCATATGTTTTGCACTGAGGCGTTGCTTCCGTTGGGCCACCCTGCCATAAAGGCCTGACTAGTGGACGGCTGCAGTGATAGTTAAATTTGTGGACCTTTCTCCTATCTCCCTACTGCATTTGTGGAGCTCAGCCACAGTGATTTTGGGGTTCTTCTTTACCTCACCAAGGCTCTTCTCTCATGATGGCTCAGTTTGGCTGGATGGCCAGGTCTTGGAAGATTTCTGATGGTCCCAAACTTCTTCCATTTAAGGATTATGGACGCCACTGTGCTCTTAGGAACCTTTAGTACTGCAGAAATTCTTTTGTAACTTTGGCCAGATGTGTGCCTTGCCACAATTCAGTATCTGAGCTCATTGGCCAGTTCCTTTGACCTCATTTGGTCTGACACGCACTGTGGTCTGTGAGTCTTATATAGACAGATGTGAACCATTACAAATCAAGTCCTATCAGTTTAATTAAACACAGCTGAACTCAAATGAAGGAGTAGAACCATCTTAAGGATGATCACAAGGAAATAGACAGCATGTGATATTTCAGTTTTTCTTTTTAATAAATTAGCAACAATTTCTACATTTCTATTTTTTTCAGTCAAGATGGGGTGCAGAGAGTACATTAATGAGAAAAAAATGATTTTTTTTTCATATACCAAATGGCTGTAATGAAATAAAGAGTGAAAAATTTAAAAGGGCCTGAATACTTTCCGAACCCACTGTATAATATACACAGACACACATCATATATACTTTATACACACACAAATATTTAAATATACAAATATGTACCACAGATATACACAATCAAACTGTATACTGTAAACATGTACACACATACTATATAAACATATACAGACACACACTGCATACTGCACATGTACACACAAAGATACACATATATAGGTATACTTACCAGGTCCTGGTGCTTCAGTTGTGCTGCAGACATCTTCCTGCCCTGGCTCTGACCTCTGCTGTACTGTGAGACCCCTCTCACTCTCAACTTAACCTCCTGACACTGTAGGGAGAGAGAGAGGGGAAGTATAGGGGGGTTTGGGAAAGACAATCAAGGACTGCAGATGAGGCACAGCATTATTCACTGTAAGAAATGCTGCACACTGTGCACTTCACAAAGGGACTGCAGATGTAGGGGGCCCCTTTGTGGGTGTCAGGAGCTGGGGTTGGGGTGGACCCACCAGAGGATTCTCCAGTGTCCCGGTGCCCCAGTCCAACCCTGGCTGTAGTAGAAGGCTTGTCGGTCTCTGTTATAATATTTCTACTCTCATAAAATTGATGTCACTTTAGTGTTGTTACGCCTTTATTTTTTGATATTTGAAGACTTTTTGCTCCCTAGTATACTATTTCTTTTTTGGGAAATTGATGTCACTTTGTTGGTATCTGCCACTAATATTTGGAAATGTGGAGAGTCCTGATTGATTCTCTCCATCTGCTGAGTTGCCTGTAGTGGAAGAGATATCACTCCCCATTATACTATTTCTACTATGGGGAAATTGATGCCACTTTGGTGGTGTCTGACACTAATTGTTAAAAATGTGAACACTCCTGCTTGGGTCTACGTCTGCTGGGTTGGCAGCAGTGGAAGATGTGTTGGTGCCTATTATATTTTTTCTACTCTGGGGAAATTGATGCCACTTTGTTAGTGTTTGTTGCCACTAATTATTTTAAATTTAAAGACTCCTGATTGGGTCTCCATCTGCTGGGTTGGCTGTACTGGAATAGATATCGCTCCACATTAGAATATTTCTACTCTGCTAAAATTGATGCCACTTTGTTGGTTTCTGTCGCTAATTGTTGGAAATGTGAACACTCCCGGTTGTGTCTACATCTGCTGGGTTGGCTGTAGTGGAAGAGATGTCACTCCGCATTATACTAGTTCTACTCAAGTGAAATTGATGCCACTTTGGTGGTGTCTGCCCCTAATTATTTTAAATTTGAAGACTCCTGGTTGTGTCTTGTTCATGTGTGTTGCCTGTAGCAGTAGACCTCTGAGACTGGAAGGCCTCCATTGCCTTTAGTCAACTACCCATGTTACTATCCTTACAATTTTCTGACAATAGTAGACTATGAAACTGATATTTGTGCCACCTGAGTGTGGCTGAGCATAAAGCAGGTTGATCTGTTGCATGTGGTATCAGGGATCCCAGCAAAGAAGGCCTACACCGATGCCTCACTCACCTCGTCTTAATTTGAAGTTCAATACAAAGCTGTAAATGCTGGCCCAGACCTTTATACCTCATGCATGGCTGATTGTTGCTGTGCCATTCACTGGTGTCAGCTGATGGGACTACTGCTCCCATCATCCGACACCTGCAGCCGCTAATAACAGTGAGAGCAGGAGCGGTGGATGGGAGAATTCATCAGCTGCTCCTGCACTGTAAAAATATAATTTAAAAAATGGCGTGGGTCCCCCTGTATTTTTGATAATCAGCCAGGCAAAACTCACAACTGGGAGCTGCAACTCTCACCTGTCATCTACAAAAGGCTGGTTATCAAGAATAGAGGGTCCCCACATAGTTTTTTTTAAATTATTTAAATAATAAAAAAAAGCCGTGGGGTCCCCCAATTTTTCACAACCAGCCTTCCTAAAACAGACAGCTGGGGGCTGGTATTCTCAAGCTGGTAAGGGGCCATGGATTTTGGCCCCCCAAGACTAAAAATAGCAGCCCGCAGCTGCCCAGAAAAGGTGCATCTATTAGATTTGCCAATTCTGTCTCTTTGTCCAGCCCTTCCCACTTGCCCTGTAGCAGGGGCAAGTAGGGTTCATATTTGTGGGTTGATGTCACCTTTGTATCGTCAGGTGACATCATGCCCACGGCTTGGTAATAGAGACGTGTCTGTAAGAAATTTCATTTACATTTTTAATTACATTTAATTTATAGCAGAATATAGAGCATATATTATATATCATAAATTGAAAGTTAAACATTGTTTACTTTAGAAATTGATGGCAGCAGGACATCTTGATCAAGTTGGGATAGAATTAACAAAAGCTGGAAAAATATGAGATATTTATGAAAAACAGCTGGAGGGTTAATTTTCAACTACAGGTAAGTCACGTGACTGTATGAAAAGATCAGGGTAGAGAGGCAGAATCTCAGAACAAAGATGGTCAGAAATTCATCAATTTGTGAAAAACTGCAACACAATTTCATAAAAATGTTCAACATATAATTACACAAACTTTGAATAACTCACAATATGCACATGCACTTATTATGAAAAGATTCAGAGATTCTGAAAAAATTCATGTGCACTGGGGTCAAAGCCAACAGTGAATAACAGGCATGATGCGGTTGTAGAAATTACTGCAAAAAGTGAAACTTATATATAGGTCGTTACAAACAGAGTGATCTATTTCAAGTGTTTATTTCGTTAATGTTGAAGATTATGGCTTACAGCCAATAAAAACCCAAAAGTCATTTTCTCAGTAAATTAGAATAATTAAAAAAACACCTGCAAATGCTTCATAAGTGTTTAAAAATGTCCCTTAGTCTGTTTCAGTAGGCTCCACAATCATGGGGAAGACCGCTGACTTGACAGATGTCCTGAAAGCAGTCGCTGATACAATCCACAAGGAGGGTAAGCCACAAAAGGTCATTGCTAAAGAATCTGGATGTTCACAGAATGCAGTATCCAAGCATATTAATGGAAAGTTAAGTGGAAGGAAAACGTGTGGCAGAAAAAGGAGCACAAGCTACTGGGATAACCGCAGCCTTGAAAGTATTGTTAAGAAAATGCTATTCAAAAATTTTGGGGAGATTTACCAGGAGTGGACTGAACTGGAGTCATTGCTTCAAGAGCCACCACACACAGACAATCCAAGATATGGGCTACAAGTGTTGCATTCCTTGACTCAAGCCACTCATGTTCAATAGATAGCACCAGAAGCGTCTTACCTGGGCCAAGGAGAACTGGACTGTTGCTCAGAATTCTAAGGTGTTGTTTTCATATGAAAGAAAAATTTTGCATTTCATTTGGAAATCAAGGTCCCAGAGTCTGGCGTAAGAGTGGAGAGGCACACAATCCAAGCTGCTTGAGTCTAGTGTGAAGTTTCCACAATCAGTGATAGTTTGGGGAGCCATATCATCTTCTGGCGTGGGGTCCACTGTGTTTTTATCAAGACCAAAGTCAGCATAGCCATCTACCAAGAAATTTTAGAGCACTTCATGCTTCCCTCTGCCAACAAGCTTTTTAGAAATGGAAATTTTATTCTCCACTAGGACTTGGCACTTGTTCACACTGCAAAAAGTACCAATACATGGTTGAAAAACAACAGTAACATTCTGTTTTGATTGGCTAGCAAACTCGATTGACCTTAACCCCATAGAGAATCTATTAGTATTGTCAAAATGAAGATAGATGCACCAAAGCCAACAATGTAGATGAGCTGAAGGCTACTATCAAAGCAACCTGGGCTTCCATAACACCTCAGCAGTGCCACAGGCTGATCGCCTCCATGATCGCCTCCATGCCACACTGAACATACATTTCGCAGGCCAACATTTCAGATTTTAAAATCATTTTTCAAGCTGGTATTATAAAGTATTCTAATTTAATGAGAAAATGACTTTTGTGTTTTCATTGGCTGCAAGCTGTAAAACTGTGGACTCAAGAGAACAGGGGCTATCCAGCATGTTGTCAGAGCACATAGTTCAAATGCCTGTATCTCTGATGGTATTGGGGTGTACTACTGCCTATGACATGGGTAGTGTTAGGGTTCGAGTTCCCGCTGCTGCACAAGGGAGTCTCGAACCAGTCCCGCTGTGGTCCCCATTCGTCTCCGGCCGCATGGAGCCTGCTCAGCAGAGACGTCAGTCCCAGCGTCTTGCCCATTCCAGTACTGTGCAGAGACTTGCTGCTGCCTCTCCTGGATCTGCTATTATAGCCAGTGCTGGAGCAGACGTCTTTGGGACGAAGTCCTGCGTTTCCCCTTCTGAGCATGCCCAGGGTAAGATCTCTCATTTGGGGATCAGGGTCACATGTTCAGGTACTGCAGCAGCTCCTAATGGTCCGCCAGGGAAGGTCCTGAAACTACATGTGTTTTGGAACAGTTTCTCATTGGTCCTTGTTTCTGGCAGGTCCTGTAGCTGTTACTATAAAAGGGTGGCATGGCTGGGCCGCCATGGCTAATATCAATCGTTATATGCTTTGCGCCAGTGTGGTCATGCGTGTGTGTGGTTAGAGTGGCTGAAATGCGCCATTACAATACAGACTTAATCGGTGAGGAGCTTGGTATGCTAGCTGGTCAGGGTCGGTGTCCTAGATGCCCTAGATTACCGGTATAACCGGTGAGGATTTGATTGCCGTAAATTCAGGCCTGACGTTCAGATGTCATAGATTGCGGGTGACTCCCGCGAGGACATTAGTGCATGATCACGTTCTATGTTCACTTAGCAGTCAACTGTGTACCTGGATGCCTGACAGGACACAGAAGTTTGTCTCAGCGGCTCTGTGACGCAACATGGTTCGCTTTCAACGCTAGACAGCGCCCTAGCGTGTTTATTTTGCGACTCAGTGGTGTTAAGTGAGTTCGCACACATCGCTGTTGTGAATGTGTTAGAAATGAATTCTGATCTGAAGCTCCCTCTGGTGGTTACAAACAGTACTGAACTATTCAATGAAGATTGTGAAGATTGCAATCAGGTGTTACAGACTGGTCCTTATATAAGGAGGTTTCCCCCATCAGGGTTGCCGGTGATCAATTGTTCTTGTCTCAACTTTGGTTCCTGGTTCTCTTGGAAGCTTGCTGTGTCTTGCCTGCATCTTCTGCTAACAGATAAGATATTTTCTGCTTTATTTTTGTGCTTGCTTTTTGCATTTTGTCCTGCACTTCTGTGGAGGTCAGCCAGGTCCCCTCCGGGGGCTTGTGCTCCTCTCAGTTTATCTGAGCCACTGTTATTTGTTCATTTGCCTTTTCCAGTTTTTTCAGTGGCTGCTGCTTAGTTTTGTTACACCAGAGAACTAATTTAGGTGGTAGAGGTCGTGTGATCTCAGGTGTTTTTGCAATTGGTGAGTTGTTTTTTTTGGGGGTTTTTTTGGATTGCAGTAAGTGTCCTTCCTATCCTTTCTTTCTAGGAAGATTGGGCCCCAACGTTTGCTCATACTATTTTCTGTCTGTGTCTGTATTTCCTCTTGTCTAACCGCCATTACATGTTTGGGGGCTTCCTATGTTCTTTGGGGATCTGCTCCAGGGCAGATAGTTTTCCCTCTTTCTATCTTTAGGTGTAGTTAGCTTCTCAGGCTGTGACGAGGCGTCTAGGACCAACGTAGGTACGCTCCCACGGCTGCCTTTAGTTGTGGTGGTTAGTCAGGGTACTGCAATCGAGTAGATTCCAACCTCTCTGGTGTATTGCCTTTTTTGCCTGCTCTCCTCAGCTACCAAATCCTAACAGTATCACCGGCCAAACTGAAAATTATATGGTACTCACAGAAGGGAAAGATAGTGTAAAAAAAAAAAGTTGTCAGAGTTGTCAGAGATATATATTTTTTTTCTTTCCCTCTTTTTCTCTGGGTGCTGAGGATTTTTTTTTTTTTTTCTCTCAATGCAGTTTGCACAGTTGTCTGGCCGTGTGGATCAGCTTGCACTGAAGTTCGGAGCATTGCTACCTATCTTGCAGGGTTGCTGGCTGTGGAAACTAGGATCCCCATGCCAGATTTGTTTTAGGGGATCGAGCTAAATTTCTGAATTTCAAAAATAACTGTAAGTTGTTTTTTTGCCTTAAAACCTAAGTCCTCAGGAACGCAGCACAGCAGGTTCAAATTGTCATCTCTCTCCTGCGCGGGCGATCCTCAGGATTGGGCTTTTTCCCTGACACCTGGGGATCCTGTTTTGAGTAATGTTGATGCATTTTTTCTGGCTCTGGGGTTATTGTACGATGAACCTAATGTCACTGATCAAGCTGAAAAGCCTTGTTGGCATAAATCAGGGGTTGAGACGCTGAGTTATACTGTCAGAGATTCCGAAGGTGGGCTGTCCTGACCAAATGGAATGATGATGCTTTTGGCAGCCCTTTTTCGGAAGGGTCTGTCAGAGAATGTAAAAGATGTAATGGTGGGTTTCCCTGCTCCCTCTGGTCTCAATGATTCTATGTCATTAGCGATTCAAATTGACAGATGTTTGCGTGAGCGTAGAGGTATGCGTGGAATAGTGTTGCCTTGTGAACCAGCTTCTGAACCCATGCAGTGTGATAGAGTGGCTTCTGGGGCACAGCGTCATGAGTTTTGAAAATGCAATGGTTATGTTTCTACTGTGGTGACGCCTCTCATGCTATTTCAGTCTGCCCTAAGCGGGGAAGACGTTTTGCACGCTCAGTTTGTCTTGGTAGTGTTCAGACTAAATTTTTGTTGACTGTTAACCCTGATTTGCTCCCTGTCCACATTTTCTGCTCAGGCTTTTGTTGATTCGGGAGCAGCTATTAACCTGATGATTTTGATTTTGCCAAACGTTGTGGGTTTCCCTTGATACCCCTACGGAGTCTATTCCCCTACTGGGGATTGATTCTACCCCTTTGGCTGAGAATAAACCCCAGTTCTCCACTCAGGTGATAATGAGGGTTGAACCTGATCATCAGGAGAGTTGCAAATTTTGGTGCTGTATAATCTGCATGACATTGTTGTACTGGGTTTCCCTTGGTTACAGTCTCATAATCCTGTTTTTGATTGGAAATCTGTGTCTGTAACCAGTTGGGGCTGCCAATGTGTTAATGCCAACGCTCCTGTTTTTCTGCCTCTCCCCAGGCTCAGGATGTTTCCTGACTTTTTGACTGATTTTTCTGATGTGTTTAGCGAAAGTAAATCTGCATCCTTGCCCCCCCCATAGGAGCTATGACTGCGCTATTGAATTAGTGCCTGGTAGTAAATTCCCTAAAGGTCGCCTTTTTAACTTGTCTGTACCTGAACATGACGCTATGCGGTCTTATATCAAGGAGTCATTGGAGAAGGTCATATCAGACCATCCTCTTCACCCTTGGGTGCCGGTTTTTTTCTTTGTGGCCAAAAAGATGGTTCATTAAGGCCGTGTATTGATTTTCGTCTCTGAACAATATCACTGTGAAATATCAATATCCGTTACCCTTGATTTCTGACCTGTTTTTCCAGGGTGAAAAGTGCTACTTGGTTTACCAGCTTGACCTCAGGGGGCGTATAACCTTATACCATTAAGCAAGGGGATGAATGGAAGACGGCATTAAATACCCCAGTGGGGCATTTTGAGTACCTAGTGATGATCTTTGGGCTCACTACCAGTCCTTCATGAATGACATTTTCAGGGATTTGTGGATAAATTTCTGATTGTTTATTTGGATGATATCCTTGATTTTTCCAATGACTGGACTCTCATGTGAAACATGTTCGGACTGTGTTCCCCGATTTTGAAGAGAAATGCTCTGTATGTGAAGGGATCAAAGTGTCTTTTTGGCGTACAGAGGATCTCATTTCTGGGATTCATTTTGTTTACCATCTGTTATTGAAATGGACCCGGTCAAGGTTCAGCCATCTGTGATTGGGTCCAACCTACTTCAATTAAAGGCTCTTCAGAGATTCTTGGGTTTTGCCAATTTTTATCGTAAAAATTTTTTGGTAATTTCTCTGTTATTGTTAAAAACATTGACTGATTTGACCAAGAAGGGTTCTGATGTGGTGAATTGGCCTCCGAGGCAGTCTCTGCGTTCAGGAACTTAAGCAGAGATTTTACGTCTGCTCCTGTTCTACGGCAGCCTGATGTTTTCTCTGCCATTTCAGGTGGAGGTTTGATGCCTCTGAAAATTGGGCAGGTGCCGTTTTGTCCCAAAGAGATCCAGAGACCTCTAAAAGTAACCCTTGTGCCTTTTTCTCTCGAAATTTTCTCCAACTGAACGTAATTATACGTGGGTAATCGGGAGTTATTGGCCATGAAGTGGGCTTTTGAAGAGTGGAGACATTGGCTGGAGGGAGCCAAACATCAGGTGGTGGTCCTCACGGACCATAAGAAATCTGGTTTATCTGGAATCAGCCAAGCGACTTAATCCTAGACAGGCCAGTGGCCTTGTTTTTCACACGTTTTAATTTTGTGGTTTCCTTTCTTCCTTGGCACTAAGAATGTAAAGCGGATGCCCTCTCAGGAGTTTCCTTGAGGAGTCCTCCTGAGTTATCTGATCCCTGTCTGTTATTTTGAAAGAGGTGTAGTTTCTTTCCGCCATCTCGCCCAATTTGAACTG
The DNA here is from genome assembly GCA_033576555.1 of Oophaga sylvatica. NCBI lineage: Eukaryota > Metazoa > Chordata > Amphibia > Anura > Dendrobatidae > Oophaga > Oophaga sylvatica. Next base: position 30,482 of record JARQOD010005824.1, read on the forward strand.
CTCTGGAAGGGTGTAGGAGATAAAAAAACCCGAGCGCTGCCCTATTGGGAAATTGTTTTGTCCCAGACCGTGGAAAAAGAGTGTGATGTCTGAGATTTATTGTTCCGCGTTGGCGGTCATCCCGGATTTTTGGTACCAGAGACTTGGTTAAGTCGTCCTTTGGTGGCCTACTTTGTCTCGTGACGTCAGAGAATTTGTACAGTTCCTGCGGGACTTGCTCTCGCTCCAAGCCTTGCTCTCGCTCTTGTGGTTTGTTGATGCCATTGCCTGGTGCCCAAGAGCCATGGACCCATATCTCTAATGATTCATTTCCGACCTCCCTGTTTCTCAGAGAATGACCGTTATCTGGGTGATTTGTGATAGGTTTTCCAAAATTATAACTTCTTGTGCCATTACCTAAGTTGCCTTCCTCCTCCGAATTGGTGCCTTTGTTCCTTCAGCATGTGGTTCGGTTAACACGGCATTCCGAGAAAATTGTGTCTGACAGAGGAGTCCAGTTTTGTTTCCTGATTTTGGAGGACTTTTTGTCTAAACTTGGTGTTCAATGTCTTTCTCCTCGGCTTTTCATCCTCAGACCAATGGACAAACTGAGAGAACAAACCAGACATTGGAGACTTAACTGAGATGCTTTGGTGTCTGCTGAACAGATGACTGGTCTCTTTTTTGCCTTTGGCTGAGTTTGCCTTAATAATAGGGCTAGCCTGCCACTTTGATGTCTCCATTTTTCTGCAAATTGGGTTTCACCCTCGATTTTCTTCGGGACAGACGAGGCTTCTGTCTGTCCAGTGTTTGCTCTGTTGTGGGCGAATGCAGCAGATTTGGACCAGGTAGTGGAGAGGTTGTCCCTCCTCCAGGAGAGGGCCCAGCGGTTTGCAACCGGCATAGGACGGAGGCCTCGGTTTAAGTGGGGGACTTGGTCGGTTGCCTCAAGAAATATCCCATGAGAGTTCATCTCCTAAGTTTAAGCCAGTTCATTGGCCTTATAAATCAGAGATTCTTTAAACCTGTTTCCTTTCGTTTACTTCTTCCAGGGACATTTAAGATCCATAAGTGTTCCCCAAGTCCTTATTGAAGAGTTTGTCGGCCATGGTTCCTATGGCTGCGCCCCACCCGTTTTGGTTGAACAATCTGGATATGTGGTTGAGAAAAATTGTATTCCGTTTTCTACAACGGAAACTTCAGTATTTGGTTAAGTGGAGAGGTTATGGTCAGGAGGAACAATTCTTGGTGTTTCTTCGACACCATCTAGGAGATGTCCTGCATCCAGAGCTCATCCTACCGACCGGTTGCCCAAGGGGGTTTGATGACCCCTCCCAAGGGGGGGTACTGTTTGAATGTTTTAAAAAGAATTCTGGCAGAAGCCCCTTGGGGGTTTACAAACGTACGAACTATTCAATAAGAATTTAAGATTGGGCAATCAGGTGTTACAGACGGTCTTAATAAGGGAGGTTCCCTCCTATCAGGGTTGCCGTGATCAATTGTTTTTTGTCTCAACTTTGCTTCCCCGGTTCTCTTTGGAAGCTTCTGGTTTTGCCTGCATCTTCTGCTAACAATAAAATATTTTCTGCTTTTTATTTTTGTGCTTGATTTTTTTGCATTTTGTCCTGCACTTCGTGGAGGTCAGCCAGGCCCCTCCGGAGGCTTGGCCTCTCAATTTATCTAGCCACTGTTATTTGTTAATTTGCCTTTTTCCCCCGTTTTTTCAGTGGTGTAGCTTAGTTTTTGTTAAACCAAGAACTAATTTAGGGGTAAGGTCGGGATCTCAGGTTTTTTGCAATTGGGATTGGTATTTTTTGGGGTTTTTTAATTGGCAGTAAGTGGTTTCCCTTCCTATCCATTTCTTTCTAGGAAGATTTGGGCCCCAACGTTGCTCATACATTTTCTGTCTGTTTTCTGTATTCCTCTTGCTAAACCGCCATTACTGTTTGGGGGCTTCCTATTCTTTGGGGACTCTCCGGGGCAATAGTTTTCCTCTTCTATCTTTAGGTGTAGTTAGCTTCTCACTGTGACGAGCTCTAGAAACCCAAATAGGACCTCCACGGCTGCCTTTTGTGGTGGTTAGTCAGGGTACGCAATCCAGTAATTCCAACCTCTCGGTGTTTGCCTTTTTTGCCGCTCTCCCACCTACCAATCATAACACATCCCAAATATAGCGCGCGTTTTGTTTTGGTACTAGGAAGAACAAAAACCAATACACCAGGAGGCTGGAACCTATTTGGATTGCAGAACCTGAAACTAACCACACAACAGGGTACCGTGGACATTCCTACTTATCCTAAACGTCTCTCACAGCCTGAGGGATAACTACACCTAAAGCAGAAAGATGAAAGCATCGCCCCGGGAGCGATCCCCAAAGAAAAAGGAAGCCCCCATACATGTAAGGCGGTTAGACAAGAAGAAACACGGACACGACAGAAAAAGAATGCCAAACCTGGGCCCAATTCTGCAGGAAAAAGTACAGGAAAGGATACCCACTGCAATCCAAAAAAAAACATAAAAAATACCAATCTACGATTGCAAAACACCTGAGACACCGACCTCTACCACCAAATCATTCTCTGGGTAACAAAACAACCGCGTCCACAAAAAACAGGAAAAAAGAAAAAAAACAAACAACAGTGGTTCCAGATAAAATGAGAAGCACAACCCCCGGGAGGGGACCTGGCTGCCTCCACGAATGCAGGGTACAATGCAAAAGCAAGCAAAAAAAAAAGCAGAAAATATCTTATCTGATACAAAGATGCAGGCAAGACTCAGCAAGCTTCCAAATGAACCAGGAACCCAATTGAGACAAGAACAATTATCACCGCAACCTCAGGGAGAGAACCTCCCTTATATCAACCATCCGTGACCCAGATTACATTCCTCGCTGAAAGGTTCATACTGTTAGTAACCACCAAGGGACCTCTGCTCAGAACCATTTTTACACCTTCAAACACTGCGGCACTCCTTCTAGCGCTCTGTGGAATAACAAGTTCGCACAATTGACAAGCGCGCAAACGCTTTATTTTGGGCGACTCGCGGGTAACAGAGTTCGCTTCTTCCCATTTTACTAGAGCAGGTTTTCCGCCTGCACGGTGGACTCCGGGCTGCGAACGCACCTCCACATCATTTATTTGGTGCGTTCCGCAACCGTAACAAATATTAGCGCCAGGGTCGGCTAGTAAAATGGCGGATGACCACGCTACCGCAGTACATCCAGCAGCTACAGGTAGGTTGGCGGCTCTTGAGGCACAACCTCAGCTGTGGAGTTACGCAGCGCTGTCAGGGGGCTAGCGTGGCTGAGCCATTTTGTCCTCGCCACTCTGCCCCTACATTAACCCCCTCCCGCTTCCGACAAGTTTTCCGGTGACGCAAGCAATGTCGGGATTCGGAGCGTGCCATACACTCGAGCTTCTGCTGCACATTTCCCCAGATCGGGTACAAGTGGGTTTGTACGCCTACTCTCGGCAAGTTTGGAGTGGGCAACGCCGCTGTGGGGCGCGACGATTGTGTGGTCGGAGTCTCCTCGTTTCCTGGAGGCTCTTAAAAAGGTCTTTTTAGGACCTCAGTCACCCAATAGGTCTACAACTGCTGGCATTGGCACAGGTTTCTCTTTGGTCGGTCATTTTCCGTCCAGTTTTGGACTCTGCCTCAAGCTAGACTGGGTCGGTAAAGGTTCTCATTCCAGACTACTGGCGAGGGACTGGCGACCATGTAAAGACGCTTTGGCTACCGGAGATTCCCGCCACACTGCAGAATCTTATCTCCATATCTACCCGCATTGACCCCGTTTCCGACGGAGGTTGGCGGGCCCAGGTAGGCAAGGATTCGGTTTGCTCCCCCACCTTTGCCAAACCTCTCGAATCCCCCGATCTGGCTCCAACCCCAAAATGCCACAGAGGTTTCTCGGCAGGACCTAAGCTTGAGTCACCAGATATTGTGGCTTAACCTTTGTCACAACAGGACACTATGCCAACAAATTCCACATGATCGGGGAACGTCGCTCTAGTGGCCCTGGGAGGTTTTCACAAGACAGCGGTATTTTCCTCCAAGAGACAATTTTAAAGGGACAGCCACTGAGACTGTTATTTTCGGAGCTGAGGAGTGCAGGTAAAAAAGGCAATACACCAACAGTTGGAATCTAGAATTCAGTACCCTGACTAACCACCACAACAAGGCAGCCGGGAGCTTTCCTACGTTTCCAACGCCTCGTCACAGCCTGAGAAACAACTCACCAAAAGAAGAAAAGGAAACTATCTGCCCCGGAGCAGAACCCCCAAAGATAATAGAAAGCCCCCAAACATGTAAGGGGTTAACAAGAAGAAATACTGACACGAAAGAAAATATTGAGCAAATGCGGGGCCCAAACAACTAAAAGAAAAGGAAAGGAAGGGGTACTGTCATGGGTTTACGCCACGGGACCGCGCATTACACACCTGACTTCCACACTGAGTTGCTTTTCTTTGTGTTTGGTAAGAGGGAGTTAATTTTACCTAGCTCTTTGCAAAGACTAGGTCCCAGCCTCGCCCGGGCTGCTTTTGATTATGTTCTAATTAGCTTCCTTATATCCGCCATTTTGTGTGTTAAATCTGGTGAAAGCATTCTGTAGTCAGCGACTGGATCATTCAAATCTTAAGCTAAGAGTTCCTAGTTGTTTTTACTCTTTAGCTTATAGGGGTTTTTTCTCTGAGACCTTAGGGTTCCTACGTGTGGAGGTTGATGTAAACTTTTTTACTTTATTTTCTTTCTTGTATTCTTTTGTTCATTAACCGTTCCTGTTCATTCCCTTGGTGATAACAGGGTCCTTTCTTAACTAGATTACAGTTGGCAGGGATTGATAGGAGGCAGGGTTACGCGGTTCCTGACCCCCTGTACCTTAACGTACCTCCAGTAGAGGGGATTAGTTGGACCCCAGTTTTAGGGTAGCATAGACCCCGGTCACCCTCTAGCCGAGACACGTATAAGGATTCCGATTGACCCACGGACATTCTTCAGGTAATTCCTATGTTATCATATTCTAACCAGTTATATTTTTGCCCTTTGATATAGATTACTGACACACAATATAAAATTATCTGCTATACAGCGTGACATTTTCACACCGCCCCATACTAAAATTTCCCCAGCTGTCATGGATCCAGTAGCCCAGCTGGCCCGGCAGTTTGCAGGGGTGTCCATGGAATTTCAGACATTAAGTTCCAAGGTTTGTCCCCCCCGGAGCAAACCAATCTGAACCTAAGGTTGCCCTCCCGGACAGGTTCATGGTGGGCGGGAAAATTTTTTTTTACTTTCCGGGAGGCATGTAAATTGTACTTCGGCTCGCCCGGCATCTGGGAGTGAAGAGCAGAGAGGGGAATTGTTTATCTCCCCCTCTTAAAAGGGGGACCCCAACCTTGGGCGTTCTCTTCCTCCAGGCTCCCCAGATCTCCATCATGGATCGATTTTTTTACGCCCTGGGTCTGGTATAGTACCCGGGGATCGTTTTCCCTTGCTGAAACAAAGTTCAAAATACGGCAAGGAAATCGCCAGCGGAGGAATTTCTTCTGATTTCTAATGGCAACAAATACTCAGTGGAAGACCCAGCTCTTAGGACCAGTTTTGTCAATTGTCTACCAGGAATATAAAATTTAAAAAAGTTTCCCCTGGAGGTTGGGTCCCAGTTCATCGGGCCGACAGGATCAGTTCCATAATTAATCCGTGGCATTTCGTCTGGACCTCCCCCACGTTTAAAATTCAAATGTGTTTCACAAGTCATTCTTAAAAAGTATGTGGCACCAGTCAACCGTCACCCACCTCCTCCTTCAGTGGTGGGGAATGAAAACGTGGAATTTCATGGGTCGAAAATCATTGACCCTCTCAGTCGCCGATCCCTTCAGTACTTGTTCATTGGAAGGGGTATGGCCTGAGGAGAGGACGTGGGGTCCCTTCGTCTGAGTTAACGCAGATCGTTGGTTCGGACCTTTCACACAATTAACCCGAAGACCGGTCAGAGGGTCCCGGAGTCCCCTCGAAGGGGGGGGACTGTCAGGGTGTATCGCCACGAGGATCGTCCGTTACACACCGACTTCCACACTGATTGCTGTTTCTTTGTGTTTTTAATGAGGGATTAATTTTACCAGCCTTTGCTAAGACTAGGTCCCAGGCCTCGCCCGCGCTTTTGATTATGTTCTAATTAGCTTCCTTTATAACCCGCCAGTCTGGTGTTAGATGCTGGTGAAAGAATTTAAAGTATCTAGCAACGGATCAGTTCGAAATACTTAAGCAAGATTTTTCCTTAGTTGTTTTTTACCTTAAGCTTTAGTTTACTCTGAGACCTTAGGTGTTCCTACTTGTGTAGTGTTGTATGTAAGCTTTTTACTTTATTTCTTGTCTTTCTTGTATGCTTTCTTCATTAACCTTACCTGTTCTTCCCTTGGTGATAATCAGGGTCCCTTAGGACTGATTCAGTTGGCAGGGTTTGAAAAACAGGGTTTTACGCTGGTGGCCTGGACCTCGTACCTTTACAGTACCTCCAGGGAAGGATTAGTTAGGACCCCAATTGGGTCAGCAAACCCCCTCCACCCTCAGCCGGAGACAGCGTAAACGATTCCATTGACCCCTGGACATTCTGTCAGGTAATTCTATTTACATATACTAGCGCATGTTAATAAGTATGTTGCCCTTTTGATATAGATTACTGACACACATATAATATATCGCTATACACGTGACAGGTACTTACTGCAATCCCAAAAAACCCTGAAAAGCACCAACTCTACTAATTTCAAAATCACCTGAGATCACACGACCTCACCACCTAAATTAGTTCTCTGGTGTAACAAAATCAAACAGCGCCCTGAAAAAACGGAAAAAGCAAAATACAAACCAGTGGCTGAAATAAACTGAGAGGGCAAAAGCCCCCGGAGGGACCCAAAGGCCCCCAAAAAGGCAGGACAAAATGCAAAAATATAGCACAAAAAAAAAAAAAAGAAAAGTCAATCTGTTAGCAGGAGAGCAGACACACACAGCCGCTACAAGGGAAACAGGAATGAAGGATTCAGACCAGAACAATTTAAACCCGGCAAAACCCGATGGGAAGGGACTCCCTTATATAAGACCAGTCATAAACCTGATTCCCAGCCTCAAACTTCACTGAACAGACCAGTACCCTTGTAACCACCAGAGGGAGTCCGCTCAGAACTCATCTCAAACCTATTACAACAGTACACCCCCCTTGAGGAGGGTTCACCAAACCTCATTTGAGCAACCAGGGCGTCAGGATGAGCTTATAAACCACGGGTGATCTCCCCGCAGGATTTCCGAAGCAAACACCCAAGAATGTCTTCCTACCATAACCTCTCCACTTAAAAATACGGAGTTTCCGTCTAAAAAAGAGAATCTAATATTTTCTCAACCACAACTCCAATTGCCCTCAACCAAAACAGGGTCGGGCACACACAGGGGAAACCCCTGGCTCAACAAACCTCTTCAACGGACTTGTGGAACACTTATGGATCTTAAATGTCCCTGAAGAACAAACAAAAAGAAACAGGTTAAGAATCTCAATGATCTTATAAGGTCCAAGAACCTAGGCTAAATTTAGGAGAGCACCTCATAAGGGGAAAATTCTTTGAGGACAACCAGACCAAGTCCCCACTTTAAACCGAGGCCATCACCCTATCCGTTAGCAAACCGCTGGGCCTTCTCCTGAGAGAGGGAAACCTCTCCACACCTGGTCCCATATCTGTTGCATACGCTCCACAACAGATTTCAACACCTGACAACAGAAGCCTCCGCGTCCTGAAGAAAATCGAGGGTGAAACCCAGAATTACAAAAAAAACGGGACATCAAGTGGCAGAGCTACCCATTATTAAGAGCAAACTCAGCCAAAGGCAAAAAAGAGACCCGTCTCCTGATCGCAGACCAAAGCATCTAAAAATCTCCAAGTCGGTTTGTTCTTCATTTCCATTGGTCTGAGGATGAAATGCAGAGGAGAAAGACAATTGAACACCAGTTTAGAACAAAAAGTCTCCAAAATCGAAACAAACGGACTCCCTTCAACACAATTTTCCCAGGAATGCCGTGTAAAACGAACCACTGCTGAAGGAACAACGGCACCAATTCAGAGGAGAAGGCAACTTAGGTAAGGCACAAGATGTAATTTTGGAAAACCTATCACAAATTACCCAAGGGGTCATTCCTGAGAAACAGGAAGGTCGGAAATGAAATCCATAGAGATAGGGTCCATGGGTCCTTTGGCACAGGCAATGCACAAAAACCACTAGAGGAGAGCAAGGCTTGAGCGAGAGAAGTCCGCAGGACTGCACAAATTCCCTACACACAGCAAGGTAGGCCACCAAAAGGACCGACTAACCAAGTCTGTGGTACCAAAAATTCAGGGATGCCCAGCCAACGGGAACAATGAATCTCAGACATCACACTCTTTTTCCACTGGTCCGGGACAAACAAATTTTCCAACAGGGCACACTGGGGCCTATCCTCCTGACACCCCCCAGAGCAAGTCTCAATTGGGCGAATGGCGGAAAGAACACACCCTCTTTTTCAAAATAACAGAAGGATCAATAACCAGGAGATCCCAAGGAAACTCCTCGAGAGGGCATCCGCCTTAACATTCTTTGCCAGGAAGAAAGGAAACCACAAATTAAAACGTGTGAAAAACAAGGCCCCCCTGGCCGTCTAATAGTCGCTTGGCAGATTCCAGATAGACCAATTCTTATGGCCCCCAAGGACCACCACCTGATGTTTGGCTCCCCCAGCCAATGTCTCCACCTTCAAAAGCCCACTTCATGGCCAATAATCCCGTTTAAAACCCACGTCAAATTCGTTCTTGGAGAAAATTTTCGAGAAAAAAGGCAAAAAGGGTTCTTTTAAGGGTCCGGATCTTTTTGGGACAAAACGGCACCTGCCCCAATTTCCAGAGGCATCAACCCCACCGAAATGGCAAAAACATGGCTCCTAGAACAGAGCAAAAGGAATTCTGCTTAAGTTCCTGAAACGCAGAGACTCCTCAGAGCCAATTCACCCACAGAACCTTTTTTCTGGTCAAATCATTAATGGTTTAACAATAACCGAAAATTACCAATAAATTTACGATAAAAATTGGCAAAAACCCCAAAAAAACCTGAAGAGCCTTTAATAGTAGGTTGGACCCAATCACAGATTCCAACCTTGACCGGTCCATTTTCAAAAACAGATGGGGACAAAATGAATCCCAGAAAGAGATCCCGTACCCAAAAAGACACTTGATCCCTTCACATACAGAGCATTCTCTTTCAAAATCTGGAACACATCCGAACATGTTTCACATAGAGTCCCAGTCATTAAAAAAATCAAAATTCATCCAAATAAACAATCAAAATTTGTCCACAAAACCCGAAAATTGTCATTCATGAAGGACTGGGAAACGGAAGGACATTATGAGCCAAAGGCATCACTAGACCAAATCCCTTCAGGGTATTGATGCCGCTTCCATTCAACCCCTGCTTAATGGAATAAGGTTATACCCCCCCTGAGTCAAGCTTGGTAAAACCAAGTAGCGTTTTTCCCCCTGGAAACAGGTCAGAAATCAAGGGGAACGGTATTTAATTCACAGAATATTGTTCAAGAGACATAACAAAACACGGCCTTAATGAACCATCTTTTTTTGGCCACAAAGAAAAAAACCGGCACCTAAGGTGAAAGGTTGGTCTATAGACCCTTCTCCATGATTCCTTGATAATAAGACCGCATAGCGTCATTCAGGTACAGACAATTAAAAAGGCACCTTTAGGGAATTTACTACCCCACAAATTCAATACGGGGTCTACTCCTAGGGGAGGCAAGGATGCAATTTACTTTCGCTAAAACACATAAAAAACAATCAAAAAGTCGGAACACCTGACCGGGGGAGGCAAAAAAACAGGAGTGTTGGTATTAACACATTGGCACCCCAACGGTTTTAAGACACAGAAATTTCCAATCCAAAACAGGATTGAGATGAACCAAGGGAAACCCGCACATAATGCATGCAATTATACAACCCAAAAATTTGCGCACCCTGGTGATCAGTTCAACCCTCATTATCACCTGAGTAGAAAACGGGGTTTATTTCCAGCCAAAGGGTGAATCGATCCCCAGTAGGGGAATATCTTCTGAGGGGTTCAAGGGAAACCCACAACGTTTAAGCAAAATCATAATCCTCAGGTTAAAAGCTGCTCCGAATCAACGAAAGCCTAGCAGAAAATGGGACAGAGAGCTACAGGTGGACAGTCAATAAAAACTTAGCGAACACCACCCAAGACAACTGGCTCAAAACGCTTTTCCCCCCCTAGGGCAACTGAAACAGCTTAGAGGCAACCACAGTAGAAACACAACCCATTGCGCTTTTCGAACTCTGACGCGTCCCCAGACACCACCTATCACACGCGGGTTCAGAAGCTGGTTCACAAGGCAAACCATTCCACCATACTTCTCCCTCACGGCAAACGCGTCAATTTGAATCGCTAATGACATAGAATCATTGAGACCAGAGGACAGGGAATCCCACCAAACATCCTTTCATTAATCGAAGACCCTTCCGGAAAAGGCTGCCAAAGCGTCGTCATTCCATTTGGTCAGGACGGCCCACCTACGGAATCCTGACATATAACTCAGCGTCATAAGGCCCCGATTTAATGCCAACAAGGCTTTTTCAGCTTGATCAGTGACATTAGGCCACGTACAATAACCCCAAACCAAAAAATGCATCAACTCACTCAAAACAGGATCCCCAGGGTTCAGGGAAAAAGCCCAATCCGAGGCGCCAGCAGGAGAGGATACAATTTGAACCTGCTTGCTGCATTCCCGAGGCTTAGACTTTAAGGCAAAAAACAATTTACAATTTTTTTTTTGAAATTCGAAACTTACTCGCCCCAAAAACAAATCTGGCAGGGGCCTAGGTTCCCACAACAGCAACCTAGCAAGTACAGCAATACCTGAACCCAGTGCAAGCAATCCACACGGCCAACAACGTCAAACTCCATTGAGGAAAAAATCCTCCCCAAAAGATACAAGGGAAAAAAAAAAAAAAAATCAACAAACAGAAAAATTTCTCTGACAACTCTACAACCTTTTTTCTTTCACATTTTTTTTCCCTTCGTGAGACCAATAAATTTTTTTCAAATTTTTAGGCCGGTGAACGTTATGTTTCGGTGCTGAGGAAGGCAGGAAAAAAGGCAATAACCAACAGTTGGAATCTATAATTGCAGACCCACAACCACCACAACAGAGGCAGCCGTGGAGCTTCCCTTGGTCCTAGACCCTCGACGCAGCCAAAACTAACACACCCTAAAGATAGAAATGGAAAGCTATCTGCCCCGGGCAGAACCCAAAGAAATAAAACCCCAAACATGTAAGGCGTTTAGACAAAAGAAATACTGACACAGAAAAAAATAGATAGCAAACGCGGGGCCCAACTAACTAAATAAAAAGGATAGGAAGGGACTTACTGCAATCCCAAAAACCCTGAAAAGCACCAACTCTACAATTTTCAAAATACCTAGACACACGCCCTACCACCTAAAATTTATTCTCGGTGTAAAATCAAAACAGCAGCCACGAAAAAAACTGAAAAAAGCAAAAGTACAAACATCAGTGGCGAAATAAACTGAAAGGGCAAAAGCCCCCGGAGGGGACCCAGAAGGCCCCCACAGAATCAGGACAAAATGCAAAAATATAGCACAAAAACAAAAAGAAAAAATGCTTACTGTTAGCAGGAGAGCGACACGAACAGCAGCTACAAGGGAAACAGAATGAAGGATTCAACCAAACAAAATTTACACCGGCAACCCTGAGGAAGGTACCCCTTAATAAGACCTCATAACACCGATTCCCCCCCACAATCTTCACTGACAACCAGTACCGCTTGTAACCACCAAGGGAGCCTCTGCTCAGTACTCATCTCAAACCTATTCACAACAGTAGACTATTCCACACTTACAGTCGAGCTTTGTGTGGACTCAGACAAGGGGAAATTTCAGTCATCCAACCTTTCTCGTCCCTTGCAATACATCTGGTAGCGCTCGACAAACCAGACTGCCGGTATGAATGGGTTGACATTGCCCTCGCCAATTACACATCAGACTGTCCCCTTCTTTGTGTTTACCCCCCCTCCCATCAGGAAAATTTTTCCCTCTGGTCCTTCCCGAGGCAATAACAAATCCTACTGGGAGTACCCTGGCTCCATTCCCACTCCTCTCATATTGAGGACCTCCGGTAGGAACGGGTTGGAGTGAATCCTGTAAGGAAAGATGTGTCAGGGGGCATTCAGGTTACCACTACGAGATACCCGCCCGATCTTTCTTTCCCCTTCCCAATGCTATCATCCTAGCAGACGTTTTCTCTAAAAAGGCTGTGAACTCGCCCCCCACCCCATGACTGTCCTATTGACCTCTTGCCGGAGCAGACCTCCTCGGGAAGGGTCACCCCCTCTCTCCTAGACGGAGGCTAGCCAAAATCCAGGAAATCTGGCAAGAGGATTCATTAGGAAGTCGGTGTCACCAGCAGGAGGGGGTTCTTCTTCGTGCAGAAGAAGAGGAAGAATTAACCGTGTAAGATTACAAGGTCTTAACGCCATCACCGTAAAATTAGTACCCTTCCCCTGATCCGAGCTCTTTGATAGGCTTTTGGGGACAAGGGTTTTACTAAATTAGATCTGCTGGTGCTTATAACCGATTCGCATCCGTGAGGGGGACAATGGGAAGAAGGCTTTTAATACCAGGGATGGGCATTATGAAACCTGGTATGCCCTTCGGCTCGTAATGCCCCACCTTTTCCCAAATTTGTCAACGACATTTCCCGGGAATTTTTCCCCACCTCTCTATTATCTATCGGATGATATTCTCTCTTTTCTCCAGATATTGACTCTCACCCCGGAGGATGTCGCAAAGCCCTTTCGACCTGTTACGGGCGAACGCCCCATGCAAAGTTGGAGAAATGCATGTTTGGCAGGGGGTCTTTACCTTTCCTGGGCTATATCCTCCGCCCAGGGATGCATGGATCCAGCCAAATACAGGTTTGGATGGATTGGCAAACCCCCTTCTCTTAAAAGGCACGCTTTAGGGTTCATTAATTACTATCACCAATTCATTCCCCACTTCTCCACTTTGGTAGCTCCCTTGGTGACCCTCACCAAAAGGGACCCCATCCCAAATTGGGTCAGAGGGGGGTCTCCAAGCCTTTACTTCAATTAAGTCCCATTTTGCTAGCACTCCCATCTTCATTGCCCCGAGGTTGAAAGCCTTTTTATTTGGGGTCGAGCCTCTCCTTGGTGCGGAGCATCCTTTTCAAAAGGAGGCTCAAGGTCAAACATCCTTTTTCTTCTTTTCCAAGACCTTCACACCAGCGAAGGAATTATTCCATTGGATAGGGAGATGCTAGCCAGAATTGGCCTTTTCGAGTGGAACACTCCTGGAGGGGGCCGCTTTCCCTTTAAATTTTTTCCCACTGACCACAAAAATTTGGCCATTTGCAGACCGCCCGCAGCTAAATTCTTGTCAGGCCCAGTTGGTCCCTGTTTTCTTCCCCGTTTCATTCACCCTCCATTTCCTCCCGGAGAAAAAACATTCAGGCCGATCTCTTTCCGCTCCGGTGTCCTCGAGGGGGTGGAGGAGGAGCCCTGTTGATTGTCCCCACAGAGGCCTAAGAACTGTGGCCCCGGTTTCCGCTTGAGTCGTGCCTCCGGGCAAGACTTTTGTCCCACCAATTTGCGACCGGAGGTACCTCTTGGGCACATTCATCCAGGGGGGTGGACATTTTGGGGCAAAAAGACATCTGAGTTGCTGGGGACATACTGGTGGCCACAATGGTCCGGACACGGAAAAACATTCGGTGCGTCTCTTCCCAAGAATAAGTCCCCTCACAACGGCCAGCTGGGCTACTTTTTCCCTTTACCCGGTGGGCGACAGGCCTTGGGAGATGATGGGATTTTTTATGGGGCTTACCCAATCCGGGCTTCACCATCATCGGGGTGATAACCGCCCACTTCTCCAAAAGGTCACAGTGCCGTTACCACGTTACCGTCTGCACGGCCTTTGGCAGCATTTTCATTAGGCAATTTTCCGCCTAAGTTATGCCAGAAAAAATTGTCAGGATCGAGGCCCCAGTTTTCCCCGTCTCGGTTCTGGAGAGAGCGGGTCGTTTCATGTATATTTACATTCCATACGTCTTGTGCTTGGGTGCGAGGAAAACACGGAACATAGTTGAAATAAATGACTTGTAAACTTCATACAAGCTGCTGAAAAGTTCACAAAAGTTGCAGGAACAAGACAGAGAAACCGCAGCCAAGAAACTTCAAGCACTACAAAAATCTCCAAAGGGGTTCAGGATCCTTCTCGAACCGAATTCCCCCCTCAAACATGGATTCACCAAACAGCAGGTTTCCAGAGTCCAAAATGTTCCAAGGTTCCCAGTAGGGAATAGCTGGAGACAAGTCCAAGGTTTCCAGGAGTCAGGCACGACTGACTGAGGCTTGATTTAGGAGCACTGATTTTCAGCTGAGCTGCTTAAGAAGCAAAGAAGAACGGGCGGGAACATGAAACTGGAAACTCCATATAACGAGGGCAAGACTGCAGAAAGCAGAAACAAAATGGCCGAGGAAAACGAGTTTCAAGGAACTGTCAACAGAGAAAAGAACCTTACAGCGTTTACCACATTATTGAATCTCTCCTCTGCATCCACCCGAACAATGGGTCTAAAGGGCCAAAACCCGACCTTGGCACAACTTTGACATTTTTCTTCGCCAGGCAGATGAGGTGGGACCTTGCTACCGGGCGAGTTTGCTCTAAAAATGCTGGCTACCCACCGGACAGACCCCATTCCTCCGACTACGGCAGCTTCCCGGGGACCAGTGCCCATGCCCCTTGTCTTCCACCGATTCAGGGGGCATACTGGGCTGTAAGACACGGAATTTTTGGGCTGGCCCCCCAGGAGGGCCCTTCAGGCCTCCAAAGAGAGGATGAGGTCTTCGCCGATGCCCATCGGGCCCCCGCTCCTACATTTTGCTCCGGTGACCAATGGGCTTCCTGCCCAAAACATCGGCTATTGTTAAGGGCCCCAAGTTGGCACCCGCTTTTTTGGGGCCCTTTTAAAGTTCTTGAGCAGGTGAACCCGGTTTTCCCCTCGCCTTGGTATCACCGACACCTTCACATTCCCCCTAAACCCGTGGCCATTTCCCGGTTTTCCCCGAGTCATCCTTCCGGGACTCGGGTTCACTACCACGATCATGACTAACCATTGTTGGGGCAAGGTGGTACGAGGCAAAAAATTTTATTTTTTGGGGGTTGGAGGGGTTTATGGCCTGAGAAGGCCTGGGAGCCTGCGAGCAGTTCACGCTCCGCACTTATCGCTGCCTTTGAGCCAGCGACCCCAAAGAGGGGGGCCCTAGGAGGGGGGTAATGTTAGGGTTCAGTTCCCCTTTCTGCCAAGGGGACCCTTTAAACCATCCCGTCTGGGAATCCCCCATTCGTCTAAGGCCGCAGTGGACCCGCCACAAGAACGCAGTCCCAGCGTCTGCCCATCCAGTACTGTGCAGAGACTTGCTGCTG
>JARQOD010005825.1:0-46018 GCA_033576555.1 Oophaga sylvatica
CAAAAGGGGTCACTTTTTGGGGGTTTTTTTCCCACTTTTTAGGCATTCGGGGCTCTCCAAATCGACAACCCCCCCCAACCATTCCTAAAGTCGCAACCCAAAAACGCACTATTTCCCCTTCCGACCCCAACGTGTACCCATACAGTATTTTTCCCTCCCCATTTTGGGTATCACGTACCAACAAATTGCAAAACTTTTGGGGCCCATTTTCTCCTTTTCCCCTTGTGAAAAATAAAATATTGGGGAAAAAACTTTTTTTGAAAAAAAAAAAAAAGATTTTTTATTTTTTAACCGGGGCTTATAAATTTCTGTGAAGCTTTTTGGGGGTTTAAGTCTCACCCACTCTAATAATTCCTTGGGGGGTCTTTTCCAAAAATCTCACGGGGGTTTCCCTTTTTTAGCGCATGGGGGGCTCTCCAAATGCACATGACCCCCCAGCCCACCCATAAAAAGTCGCAACCCAAAAAACGTCCTATTTCCCCTTTCCCGACCCCCGACGTTGCCCATACAGACTTTTCACCCACATTTTGGGGTATCAGCGACTCACAAAAATTTGGACAACAATTTTTGGGTTCCAATTTTTTTCTTTCCCCTTGGGGAAATAAAAATTATGACAAAAAAAATTTTGGCGAAAAAAAAGGTTTTTTTTATTTTCATGCCCACTTTAAAAATTTGTGGAACATTGGTTCAAAGTGCCACCAAAATCAATAATTCCAAAGGGGGTCAGCTTCCAAAAGGGGTCATTGGGGGGGTTTCCACTGTTTAGCTCATCGGGGGCACGCAAACAACATACCCCTTAAAAGTCTGCTTTCCCAAAAACGTTACTATTTCCCTTTCCAACCCCCTGCCGTGAAACCCAAACATTCCCCCCCCACATAGGGGGTATCACTACTCGGAAAAATTTGGACAACAATTTTTTGGGCCCAATTCCTTGGAAAAATTCAAAAATTGGACTAAAAAAAATTTTTAAAATTGTTTTTTTTTTTTCCACCCGCATAAAAACTTTTTTAAACCTTGGGGTTCAAAGGCTCACAACAATCTAGTAAGTACCTTAGGGGGGCTAGTTTTCCCAAAAAGGGTTTACTTGGGGGTTTTTACATAGGCGCTCAAGGTTCTCCAAACCGACATGGCGTCCAATCTCAATTCCAGCCATTTTATTTAAAAAAAAAAAACGGCGCTCCTTTCCCTTTCGAGCTCTGCCGTGTGCCCAAAAAGTGGTTTTCCCCCCCATTTGGGTATTTGGGGTACTCAGGGGAAATCGCATAACAACCTTATCTGTCCCTTTTTTCCTTTTACCCTTTGAAAATAAAAAAAAATTTAAAAAGATCATTTTTTTGGGAAAAAGTAAATATTCATTTTTTCCCCCCACGTTTTTTATTCCGTGAAGACCTGAAGGGGTTAAAAAACTTTTTGAATTGGGTTTTTAGACCTTGGGGAAGTTTTTAGAAAGTGTCACTTTTTTTATTTTGCCATAAGACCCCTCAAATAAATTTAAATGGAGGGGGTCCCCCAAAAAAAAGGGGTTTTAAATTTGTTTTAAAAAGAAAACGCTGTCAACTTTTAACCCTTATAACTTCCCAACTAATTTAGCGATACTTTTTCCCATATCCTAAAGTACGGAATCGAATGATCCCGATACACTAAAAATCGCGAACCCTACCGATACCGGAAGTCCCATGTAAGTCTATGGAACAAAATATCGAAAAAAAAAACCCCCAATCTTGCCTTTTGGTTAATTGTACTAAAGGGAAAACAAAAAGTAATGTAAATGATGGGGGGGGGTTGAGGAACTTTAAAAAGGCATAGATGTTTACCCAATCCAATGGAAAATTATTTATTTTTTTTTGGGAAAATACTTCGGATTGACAAAAAATTTGACAATGTTTTAAACCTTTTTTTCTATTTTGTCAAATATGTCTTTTTTACAACTTCCTGGCTTCCCTTTTTACTTTTCACACACTTTTCCTTCAAATTTTTAGCAGCATCACTTCTCATCAAATTTTCTTCCTTTACCTTTTAATCTTCTAAAAAATTTTTGCTATTCATTTTTTGTTTAAAATTATTTATTTTCTATTTAAAAAGATTTTTCTTTTTTTCTACTCTTCATCCTTCCCCATTTATCCCTTTTTTATCATATTCTTTTTTGTACAACATTCCTGGACTTGTAATCGTAAAACCTGAATTTTCATCCTTCCTTCTTTCTTCACGAAAAATTTTTAAATTTCAACAGATTTGTCCGCGTTCAGTTTTCCTGCAGCACATCAGGCATTTTCCAGGGCAACAGGAGGAAAGGGCTCACCCCCATACACTCTTTGTCTCCTTTTTTGCTTGAATTTAGACATAATTTGCCTTCTTTTGGGTTTAACTTAAAGTTCTTCCTTTTTTATCTTCCTTAGTTTTTCTGTCTCTTTTCTGTATTGTATTTGTCTTTAAACCTTTTTTGTCCGTTGGTGATGGTACAAAGCCAAGGAAGTAACGAGGACCACTGACTGGCTGGGAACCCCGGGGTCACAGAAGGGGAAAAAGCCAATGGGACAAAACCAGGGCCATTACTTACTGGACACGGTTACTAACAGGGTACCTTCTCCCAAACCACCAAGGGCCAGCAGACGTTGCTGGAACTCGGAACCACATGGGGCACTAGGGCCAAAAGGGACGCGGGAAAACCCGCGACGGTAAATGGAACCCGGATGATAAACAAAGGTACAAGAGCCAAAGAAATAACGAGGCCACTGACTGTCTGGAACCCCAGGGGCAGCAAAGGAAAAAACCAAAGGCCAACCGAGGGGCCAGCGACGTTTCTGGAAAAAGTTCTAAACAAAGGGTACCTTGCTCCAAAGCACTACCAAAAAACCGCAGACGTTGCGGAACTCGGATACCGACATGGAGGCACCACGCCAAGCACTGGGAGAAAACCCGACGGTACTGGAACCCGAGATACAAAGGACAAGACCAAAGAAAGAACGAGGGCCACTGACTGTGCTGGAACCCGGAGGTCAGCAAAGAAAAGAGCCAATGGGACAACCGAGGGCCAGCGACGTTACGGGACACGTTTTAAGCAAGGGAAACCCGTGCTCCAAACATCCAGGGCCAGCAGCTTGCTGGAAATCGGGTACCACTGGAGGCACCCACGCCAAAAAGGGACTGCGGGGAAACCGCGACGGGACTGGAACCCGGATGGGGACAGAAGTACCCATGGAAATTTAAAATTGAGGCAGCAGAAGTTTTCTGTCACACAGCAGGGGAACACTGACATTACGAACCCCCGTAACACAGACAAGTGTTTACTGTGCTAAAAGCACTTCCGAGCAACAACTGGCGTGTGGGCTCAGAGAAAAGAACAGGGGGGAGAGCAGGGCTGTTTGCTTTCACCAGCAGGGAAAAAACTGACATTACTGAACCCCCGAACACAGGGGCAAGTTAGACTGTGCTAACAGCACTTTCCAAAACAACGGTGGTTTTTAAACCCAGGGTGAGAAGAAACAGGGGGCGCAGGACTTTTTTTTCCGTTTACACAGCAGGGAACACTGCCCTTACTGAACCCCATAACACAGGACAAGTTAAACTGTGCTAACAGCACTTCCGAAAACAAATGGGGGGGTTTTAACCCCCGGGATGGGAAAAGAACAGGGGGGCACAGGGCTTTTTTGCCGTTCACACAGCAAGGGGAAAAGCTGACATTACTGAACCCCAGTAACACGGACAAATGTAACTGTGCAACAGCACTTCCGAGAAACAACTGGCGTGTTGTAACCCCGGGATGAGAAGAGAACATGGGGGCAGCAGGACTTTTGCCGTTCACACAGCAGGGGGAAAACTGACATTACTGAACCCCAGAAAAACAGGACAAGTGTAGACTGTGCTAACCACACTTCCGAAAACAACGGCGGTGTTGTAACCCAGGGGTGAGAAGAAACATGGTGGAGGCAGCAGGACTTTTGCCGTTCACACAGCAGGGAACAGCTGACATTACGAACCCCAGTAACCAGGACAAGTGTAACGTGCAACAGCACTTCCGAAAAAAACTGGGGGTTTTGTAACCCAGGGATGAAAGAAACAGGTGGAGGCAGCAGGACTTTTGCCGTTCACACAGCAGGGGAACAGCTGACTTTACTGAACCCCAGTAACACGGAGCAAGTGTAACTGGCAACACACTTCCGAAAACAACGCGGTGTTGTAACCCAGGGATGAGAACAGAACATGGGGGAGGCACAGGACTTTTTGCCGTTCACACAGCAGGGAACAGCGACATTACTGAACCCCAGTAACACGGAGCAAGTGTAACTGTGCTAACACATTTCCGAGAAACAACGGCGGGGTTGTAACCCAGGATGAGAAAGAACATGGTTGGAGGCAGCAACTTTTGCCGTTCACACAGCAGGAACACTGACATTACTGAAACCCCAGTAAACAGGACAAGTGTTTAAACTGTGCTAAAAAGCACTTCGAGAAACAACTGGCGGTGTTTAACCCAGGGTGAGAAAAACAGGGGAGGCACAGACATTTGCCGTTCACAAAAGCAGGGAACAGCTGAATACTGAACCCATAACACAGGACAAAGTAAATTGCTAACAGCACTTTCCCAGAAAAAACTGGGGGTGTTTTTAACCCCCGGATGAAAAGAAAAATGGGGAGGCACAAACTTTTGCCCTTCACACAGCAGGGGGAAAACTG
This sequence comes from Oophaga sylvatica, assembly GCA_033576555.1. Taxonomy (NCBI): domain Eukaryota; kingdom Metazoa; phylum Chordata; class Amphibia; order Anura; family Dendrobatidae; genus Oophaga; species Oophaga sylvatica. The sequence goes on from JARQOD010005825.1 coordinate 4,675, forward strand.
ACAACTGAACCCATAACACGGGGGCAAAGGGAACGTGCAACACACTTCCCAGAAACAACTGGCGGTGTTGTAACCCAGGGGGAGAAAAACATGGGGGAGCACAGGACTTTTGCCGTCACACAGCAGGGAACAGCTTTACATTACTGAACCCCATTAACACGGGGGCAAGTGTTAACGTGCTAACAGCCCCTTCCGAGAAACAACTGGGGGGTTGTAACCCAGGGATGAAAAGAACATGGGGAGGCAGCAGGGCTTTTGCCGTTCACACAGCAGGGAACAGCTGACATTACTGAACCCCGTAACACGGAGCAAGTGTTTAACTGTGCTAACAGCACTTCCGAGAAACAACTGGGGTGTTTTAACCCAGGGATGAGAAGAGAACATGGTGGAGGCAGCAGGACTTTTTGCCATTCCACAGCAGGGGGAAAAGCTGACATTACTGAACCCCAAAACACAGGAGCAAGTGTAGACTGTGCTAACAGCACTTCCGAGAAACAACTGGCGGTGTTGTAACCCAGGGATAGAAAAGAACATGGTGGAGGCAGCAGGACTTTTTTCCGTTCACACAGCAGGGGGAAAAGCTGACATTACTGAACCCCAAATAACACAGGAGCAAGTGTAGACTGTGCAACAGCAAATTCCGAGAAACAACTGGGGTGTTGTAACCCAGGGATGAAAGAGAACATGGTGGAGGCAGCAGGACTTTTTGCCGTTCACACAGCAGGGGGAAAAGCTGACATTAAATGAACCCCAGTAACACAGGAGCAAGTGTAGACTGTGCTAACAGCACTTCCGAGAAACAACTGGGGGTGTTGTAACCCAGGGATGAGAAAGAACATGGTGGAGGCAGCAGGACTTTTTGCCGTTCACACAGCAGGGAACAGCTGACATTTCTGAACCCCAGTAACACAGGGGCAATGTAACTGTGCTAACAGCACTTCCGAGAAACAACTGGGGGTGTTGTAACCCAGGGATGAAAGAGAACATGGTGGAGGCAGCAGGACTTTTTGCCGTTCACACAGCAGGGAACAGCTGACATTACTGAACCCCAGTAACACAGAGCAAGTGTAGACTGTGCTAACCCGCACTTCCGAAAACAACTGGGGGTGTTGTAACCCAGGATGACAACAGAACATGGTGGAGGCAGCAGACTTTTGCCGTTCACACAGCAGGGAACAGCTGACATTACTGAACCCCATAACACGGGAGCAAGTGTTAACTGTGCTAACAGCACTTCCGAGAAACAAATGGCGTGTTTGTAACCCAGGGATGAGAAGAGAACATGGTGGAGGCAGCAGGACTTTTTGCCCGTTCACACAGCGAGGGACAGCTGACATTACTGAACCCCAGTAACACGGGAGCAATGTTAACTGTGCTAACAGCCTTCCGAGAAACAACTGCGGTGTTGTAACCCAGGGATGAGAAGAGAACAGGGTGAGGCAGCAGGACTATTTGCCGTTCACACAGCAGGGAACAGCTGACATTACTGAACCCCCAGTAACACAGGAGCAAGTGTTAACTGTGCTAACAGCACTTCCAAGCAACAACGGCCGGTGTTGGAGCCCAGGGTCAAGGAGGGTGTAGCATAAAATATTGATTATTTGCCTGTTACGTGGCCATTGCAAATGTATGTACTTCAAACAAGAATAAATGAAGTTTTAATACAACAATAAAATGATAAATTTCAATTACAAGAATAGAAAATATTTATACTTGACATCCTCTGTGTTGATAACGTTTAATGGCTAACTGAAAATATGGTAACAAATTCAAAGCTTTCGAGACACTCAGGTGTCTTCATCAGCTAAGAGTAAAGCCAAAAATGAAAGAATCACAATTTCTACACACAACAGGACACAGGAAATAGCTAAGACAAGTGAGGGAGGACAAGTGAGGGGAGACCGGCAACAAAAGGAAACAAGATGAATTATCAGCGCCACACATCACAGATAAATTAATGAATTTGCATGTGGCAAAAGACTTTTGTATGCCCGCCCGGTCATAGCATCATGGATATGGAATTACTGTTATTAAAATATAACTTCAAATATGAGAAACGTACAAAGTTTTTCAGAATATAAGCTCATCATGACCTTTGACACTGTTAGTGATGGAATGAATAGATCACATGGATTTTATGTCATTCTATATCAATAAGGAATCTGCGTCTATGCCCTTCCAGGGTCATGAAAACCCCAAAAAATACGCCAATGAGAGGGCAATCAAACTTTCTATCCTTATCTAGGAACTGTTTGAATATTTATGTTCATCCCTTGAGAAATGACAGTTCTGAAACACGTCACTTACTTGTCTACCTATTGCAATATTCCTGTGTCCTTTTTGTGTATAGAAATATGTGATGCTTAATTTTTTAGTTAGTCTTTCCCTGATGAAGAACGTGATAGCCTTGAAAGCTTGCAATTTGTTTCCATCTTTTCAGTTATCCATAAAAAGGTATGAACCACTGCTGACTCTGAAGTCTAAATATTTTTTCTACTACTGCTAACACGGTAACAAAGATACACATGTTTTCTAATTCAAGAAGGAAAAATAAAGAAAATACAAATCTAAACGCATATATTCACATGCCAAAAATAAATGAACAACACAACACCCAAAAAATTGTACAAAATATAGTGTGTAAATTTAAGAATAAAAGTAAATTTTTTTTTTTATGAATAATGCTTAAGGAACGCATGTTAAACTAAACATAGTGAAGACAATGGATTTGTAATAGTCACTCATCACATCATCGCAAATTTTTGTGACAGTCACAGACAATTTAATTATTTAAGTTCATAAAATCGTAACTTTCTATAGCATGTATGACATGTCCAGCATGGACTCATCAATGTGATTGATGACACAATAATGTACAATAAAAAATAACCATTAAAAAAACATTAGGCATTGTTTGTCACAATTTAAGTGTGTGCCTGCAAGTGTAGGTGAAACAAAGGCTACGGATATCAAAGGTATATTCTATGTCTGTATCACACAGTGGACAGCCCTGATGGTAATGCCGATGTTATACGTACGTCAATAAAGTCTGCGGCTGAAATCATGCATTTTTTGCTTGTAGAGTGTTGAAGAGGTAAAAGAATGTCTGTTTGCGCAAAGCTTTAATCCGTCAACACTACCTCCTACGTCACCGTAGGGTAGGGTAGCGTGTGGCAATTAGCTGACTATCAAATTGAGGTTAGGCTGCGTTATTGCGCACTAGGGACGCCAAAAAAAATACAGCATAATAATTTAATGTGTAATACTACACCTATGACAAACCAAAAAATTATGTTCCCTCTTTAACAATGTACAAGACAACAAGCCTAATGGTTGACGCTGACTTAATTGAGATACAGTATTACATCAACATTGTCCATGAGTAACTATGCACGTGATACCTAATACCAGTATTAATTTTATAATCTCTTGTGTTGTTTCAACAGCACTTGCAGTAAAAACCTATTGTCAGTATGCATGATGCACTTCTAGATGTAATAATTTATTATTGGACATTATTACCATGTTTACAATGCTGGCCATTTCATATATGTTTTTGAAGTACAGTTGGCATCAGTAGTGTATTTTATAATGTCTGTCATAAATAAAACTCGTCATGATGATATGAGGATGTAATGATTCGTACACCATTGAGTGCATTATCTACAGTACAGATAAAGTTCCTTTAAAAAGCATTAATTTCATAAGTCTGAATGTACTTTTAGCATTAATTTAAAAATGTAAGAGTAGACTATGTTTTTATTTTTTTGTTACCATTTCTAATAGACATGTGCAGATATGCGCTTGATGACAAATTATTATTTGTCCATATTTTTCTTAAAAATTTATCATTCTAGGCCTGCAAAACTTCACAATTTCATGTTTTCAGCATAACAAGCAGGTGACGGCTCTTCCCTATTTGGAGCATGTTGGTCATGTGTTTTTCTGTCCATGTGTCGGGAACAGGACACTTCCTTGCCGTTGACACAGCAGGGAACAGCTGGCGTTACTGAACCCCACTAACAGTAGAGCTTGTGTTTTGTTCTGTGGACACGACACTCTGAGCAGCAACTGGCAGTGTTGGAGCCCAGGAGTAGAGTCAGTGTAGAAAGATGAACATAACAGAGACAGGGATAACGTTGCGAACCATTATTTAATCTGAAAACGGACAGACCAAATTCTGGCGAATCCATGCTTGTTCATTTTCAGAAAAGTAAGCCGTCACATTACGGAGGATATCGCATGCACGGTCCTTAGTACACCACCTGCAGCACAAAGACCGCCTCCGATAATACACTGCAGCAGGGCAAGCCAGCACCTCCAATGCATACTGCTAAGCTCGGCCATGTATCCAGCTTAGAGACCCAAAACTTGAATGGGGAAGAGCCATCTGGGAGTACACGAGAGGCAAAGCCAAGTAGTCTGTCACCATCTGACGGATACGTGCCTCCCGCTGACGGGAGCCCTCTCGGATGGTGTAGACATTGTGGCGCTGCACAAAACTTTGCCACATTTTGAACATACTGGTCTTTCCTGTGCAGGGGCACTGCGTGTGCTCCCTCTTTTGCAGAGCTCTCTACACTGCCTCGACCACAGAGCTGCTTTGTAAAGCAGTAGCACACAGTGCTCTCGGCATAAGGTAAACATTAGGATTGCACCAGTGTGTCTTGGTACTCCCCATTTACGCTCCCGGTTCAACGTGTGATGAGGCTTTTGACGTTGTCCCGGTAGCGAGGTCTAGGAGGGGTACACCCAATAACAGACTCGTGAGAATGTGGGCGATGCGGCGTTTCGTTTTTTGGGCACTGCAGCATGAAATCAACCATGTGCTGAAAGACTCCCAACTGCAAAGAAACGCTGTCCTCTGCAAGGCGTTATCTCTCCTGCTCTGCATCACCCCACCCTCGCTCTACAATACTGACTAAGCGTTGTGTACCTCCCTCTGAGCGATGTCTTCCTCCTCCATTGACTCCTCCTCCTCATCCTCCTCACAAAGTGAGCCCTGCCCACCCTTTGGAGGAACCACGTTGCGCTGACTTTCCAGAAGGTGATGGAATTTGTGACTCCTCATCCCTCCACCTCTTCCAAAACCTCATCCCTTATTGCTTGCAGTGTTTTTTGAAGCAGCAGATAAGGGGGACAGTCAGGCTGACTAGTGCATCATCTGCACTCGCCATCCGCGTTGACTCATCAAACGCACGCAAAACGTGGCACATGTCCTTCATAGTGGCCCACTCATTAATGGTGAAGTGTGGACGGCGCAAATTGCGTGTTGATTGCGCCTAGAATGCAGCTGATACTCCATAACTGCTGGCTGCTGCTCACACAACCGCTCCAACATAGTAACGTTGAATTCCACCTGGTGGATACGTCACATAATGATGCGATGTTCAGGAAGGCGCAATCTGCGTTGCAGAGCTCAATGCGCGATCTGGCCATGCTGGAACGTCGCAAGTGAGCGCACTCTAGGCGGACCTTGTGCAGCAGTGCATCAAGATCCGGATAGTCCCTCAAAAAACTCTGCACGACCAAGTTGAGCACATGTGCCAGACATGGTATGTGAGTGAGGTTGCCAAGGCCCAGAGCTGCCACCAGATTTCGCCATTGTCACACACTACCAAACCTGGCTGGAGATTCGCTGGCAAAAACCACACGTCGCTCTCCTGCTTGATGGCATTCCAGACCTCCTGCGCTGTGTGGCTTCGATTCCCCATGGGAATTAATTTCAGAACGGCCTGTTGCCGTTTGGCCACGGCTGTGCTCATATCGTCGCATCAGTAAGCGTCCACGGTCCATGTGGAGGTAGACCGTGACGGCTCCTGCAGCGATGATTCTGAGGAACTGGAGTAGAGGGAGGAGTCAATGTGGACAGACTTGATTCCGGCAATCCTTGGAGTTGGCAGAACACGTACAGCGCCACTCGCAAGATCTGTACCCGCTCCACAACATTCACCCAATGGGCATGAGTGAAAGGTATCGTCCCTGGCCATGGGTACTGTCCACGCATCGGTGGTCAGGTGGACCTTGCTACTGACGGCGTTTAGTAGCGCATGTTTAATTTTTGCCTCAACATGCTTTTGCAGACCAGGGACGGCTTGCCTGCTGAAATAAAATCGGCTGGGCACATTGTATTGTGGGACTGCCAATGCCATTAATTCACGGAAACTGTCAGTCTCCACCAGCCTGATGACAGCATTTCAAGGGACAGGAGTTTTTGCAAAAGACAGCATTCAGAGCCTGTGCTCGTGGATGGTTTGCCGGTATGGCCGTCTTTTATCCCATGCCTGTGCTACCGATGGCTGTTTGTGGCCTGGGTGTGTGAGATGACAGGGAACTTGCACCTGTGGGTGGAATAACACTGTGTCCTCTGGACAACAGTGACAGAGTTCTTCCATGGCTATCCTTTGAGGAAGCTTACCACTGTGTGTGAACTGGAGGAAGAGGCTCCAACAGGAGCTGAAGATGTAGGGCTGCTGTAGGTTGGCCTACATCTCCAGTGTGTCTTTGTAACTCAACAAAGTGCTTTGACCGCACATGTTTCCACATATTGTTGTATTAAGGTTACTGACACTTTTACCTCTTTTAATTTTTTGATTACACAGCTTGCATTTGACATAGCAAATATCATCTGCAACTGTATCAAAAAAGGACCACGCAGAGCAAGTCCTGGGAGCGCCCGGTTTGGCTGTTGTAAGAGAACTGCTCCGAACGGGTGCCAAACTGGAGGCTACAGGCAAGCGAGTCTGCAGCCTACCTCTCCCTACTGTTTGGACCGTTGGTGCAATCTCTTCCTCAGAGCTGCTCCCACCACCTTCCTGTCCTCACGCCATGTTGGGTCTTGGACCTCATCATCTCCACCACTACCCTCTTCCAACACCTGCTGTTGTTGGTGTCTGGCCAGCACCATGCTCAACAGAAACTGGCAACTGAGTCTCATCATCATCAGATGCGTTCTGCGGTGTGCTGACCATCGGCACTGGCTCACCCGCCTCTTCAGATTCAGAGAGACACAGCTGTTGCGCATCACTGCATACTGCCTCTTCTTTCACATTCCAGAATGCTGCTTGGCTGGGCCCCTGTTTCCAAGCCAACAGATTCTGAGAACAGAAGCAGAGACTCAGCTGGCTCCTGTACAGAGCTCTCTGACTGCCTGGGCAATTGGCAGGCGGTGAAGAGACTGATGGTTGTTCAACAGTGCTGTGGTCCTGAGAGGAGGTGGAAGGTATTGAAGTCGATGCATTGGCTGCCATCCAACCAACAACGGCTTCAATTTGTTCTTCACGCAGCATGGGGGTACGCTGAGCTCCTACAAAAGTGCGCATAAAGGAACGCTCACGGGGAAAACTGGTGGATGCTGTGTCACTGGGTGCGGCAGCAGCCACAGAATCCCCACGTCCTCTCCCTGCTGCAAATCCACGGCCTCGACCACGACCACGTGCCTTACTCACTGACTTCTTCATCTTGGTAGATTGATAAAGAAAGTCAGAAAAGTTAAGGCCTAAGTGTGGTTATTCCTCACAGACTACAGTGAACCCTGCAGACAACTGTTCAGTATCTGTGAAAGGCCCCTTTGTGTAGTTCTATAGTGTTTGCAACCAATGTATTGTATACGGATGGAAGCGCGTCACACTAATAGATTAGATTTTTTTCCACTAAAATGGAGCAGCACCAATTAGAGAAAAATGTGAAGGATGAGGCAGTGACACACGCTCAGCAGACTACAACCGGCAGTGGTTGAAGTACAAACTGGAGCGTAATCTGCACTCACAAAATGAAAAGCTCACAGACTACAGTGAACACTGAAACACAACTATTCACTATCTGTGAAAAGCTCCTTTGTGTAGTTCTATAGTGTTTGCAACCATGTATTGTATACGGATGGAAGCGCGTCACACTAATAGATTAGTTTTTTTTCCACTAAAATGGAGCAGCACCAATTAGAGAAAAATGTGAAGGATGAGGCAGTGACACACGCTCAGCAGACTACAACCGGCAGTGGTTTAAGTACAAACTGGAGCGTAATCTGCACTCACAAAATGAAAAGCTCACAGACTACAGTGAACACTGAAACACAACTATTCACTATCTGTGAAAAGCTCCTTTGTGTAGTTCTATAGTGTTTGCAACCAATGTATTGTATACGGATGGAAGCGCGTCACACTAATAGATTAGTTTTTTTTCCACTAAAATGGAGCAGCACCAATTAGAGAAAAATGTGAAGGATGAGGCAGTGACACACGCTCAGCAGACTACAACCGGCAGTGGTTGAAGTACAAACTGGAGCGTAATCTGCACTCACAAAATGAAAAGCTCACAGACTACAGTGAACACTGAAACACAACTATTCACTATCTGTGAAAAGCTCCTTTGTGTAGTTCTATAGTGTTTGCAACCAATGTATTGTATACGGATGGAAGCGCGTCACACTAATAGATTAGATTTTTTTCCACTAAAATGGAGCAGCACCAATTAGAGAAAAATGTGAAGGATGAGGCAGTGACACACGCTCAGCAGACTACAACCGGCAGTGGTTGAAGTACAAACTGGAGCGTAATCTGCACTCACAAAATGAAAAGCTCACAGACTACAGTGAACACTGAAACACAACTATTCACTATCTGTGAAAAGCTCCTTTGTGTAGTTCTATAGTGTTTGCAACCAATGTATTGTATACGGATGGAAGCGCGTCACACTAATAGATTAGTTTTTTTTCCACTAAAATGGAGCAGCACCAATTAGAGAAAAATGTGAAGGATGAGGCAGTGACACACACTCAGCAGACTACAACCGGCAGTGGTTGAAGTACAAACTGGAGCGTAATCTGCACTCACAAAATGAAAAGCTCACAGACTACAGTGAACACTGAAACACAACTATTCACTATCTGTGAAAAGCTCCTTTGTGTAGTTCTATAGTGTTTGCAACCAATGTATTGTATACGGATGGAAGCGCGTCACACTAATAGATTAGATTTTTTTCCACTAAAATGGAGCAGCACCAATTAGAGAAAAATGTGAAGGATGAGGCAGTGACACACGCTCAGCAGACTACAACCGGCAGTGGTTGAAGAACTAACTGAGCGTGATCTGCACTCAAAAAATCAAAACCTCACAGACTGCAGTGAACACTGAAACACAACTATTCACTATCTGTGAAAAGCTCCTTTGTGTAGTTCTATAGTGTTTGCAACCAATGTATTGTATACGGATGGAAGCACGTCACACTAATAGATTTGATTTTTTTCTAATATAATGGAGCTGCACCAATTCCACTAAATAAAATAAAAAAAAAAAAAAGTGACACGTGCAGATGCCTACAAACAGCGGTGGATGCAGAGCAAACTGCAGCGTCACCTGCACTGTCACACACACACCTTGCACAGAGCTGTTAAAACAACACTGGCAAAATGAAGCTTTACACAGCGGTTGGTAAACTAGCCTGCCTCAAGCACAGTAGTACACAAAATCGCAATATCTAACTGTCCCTCAGAGTTAGCAGAGTAGCGTTCTGTCCCTTACTGAGTTCACAGCACAGTGACGCTAAAATGGCGGCGGCGCCTTTTATAGTGCATTCTGACATCATTTCAGCAGCCAATCACAGCCATGCCATTAGTTAAGATGACCGCAGCATTACAGGATGTGCCCACACTTCGTAGGATTCCTCATTGGCTGACTAAAATCACATTGCCTCTCAAAGAATTATGGGAACTTCCGATTCCGGTATACGATATGGAAAAAGTATCGGAATTAAGTATCGGAATTCCGATAACGCGAATATCGGCCGATACCCGATACTTGCGGTATCGGAATGCTCAACACTATTCCTAACAAAAAAAAAATTTGGGTTCCAAAATTGTGCTGATGTAAAGTAGACATGTGGAAAATGTTATTTCTTAACTATTGTGTGTGATATATTTCTCTGTTTTAAGGGAATAAAAATTCAAAGTTTGAAAATTGCAAAATTTTAAAAACTTTCGCCATATTTGTGTTTTTTTCAAAAATAAACGCAAGTTATATCGAAGAAATTTTACTTCTAACGTGAAGTACAATATGTCACGAGAAAACAATCTCAGAATCGCGAATATCCGTTGAAGCGTTCCAGAGTTATAACCTCATAAAGAGACAGTGGTCAGAATTGTAAAAATTGGCCCGGTCATTAACGTGCAAACCACCCTTGGGGGTGAAGGGGTTAATGATGTTGATGTATTTTTTCAGGCTCTGGGGTTGTTGTACGATAAACCTAATGTCACTGATCAAGCTGAAAAGACCTTGTTGGCATTAAATCAGGGTCGTGAAGCCGCTGAGCTTTACTGTCAGAAATTCCGAAAGTGGGCAGTCCTGACCAAATGGAATGATGATGCTTTGGCAGCCCTTTTTCGGAAGGGTCTTTCAGAAAATGTAAAGGACGTTATGGTGGGATTCCCTATTCCCTCTGGTCTCAATGATTCTATGTCTTTGACTATTCAAATTGACAGACGTTTGCGTGAGCGCAGAGATATGCGTGAGATAGTGTTGCCTTGTGAGCCAGCTCCTGAGCTCATGCAGTGTGATGGAGTGACTTCTGGGGCTCAGCGTCATGATTTTTGAAAGCGCAATGGGTTATGTTTCTACTGTGGTGACGCTTCTCATGCTATTTCCGTCTGCCCTAAGCGGGGAAGACTTTTTGCGCGCTCAGTTGTCTGTGTTCAGACTAAATTTCTGTTGACTGTTACCCTGTCCACATTTTCGGCTCAGGCTTTTGTTGATTCAGGAGCAGCTATTAACCTGATGGATTTTGATTTGCCAAACGTTGTGGGTTTCCCATGATACCCCTGCGGAAGTCTATTCCTTTGCTGGGCATTGATTCTACCCATTTGGTGGAGAATAAACCCCAGTTTTCTACTCAGGTGATAATGAGGGTTGAACCAGATTATCAGGTGAGTTGCAAATTTCTGGTGTTGTATAATCTGCATGACATTATTGTACTGGGTTTCCCTTGGTTACAGACTCATAATCCTGTTTTGGATTGGAAATCTGTGTCTGTCACCAGTTGGGGCTGCCAATGTGTTAATACTGACACTCCTGTTTTTTCTGCCTCTCCCCAGTCTCAGGATGTCCCTGACTTTTTGACTGATTTTTCTGATGTATTTAGTGAAAGTAAGTCTGCATCCTTACCTCCTCACAGGAGCTATGATTGCGCTATTGAGTTAGTGCCTGGTGGTAAATTTCCTAAAGGTCGCCTTTTTAATTTATCTGTACCTGAACACGATGCTGTGCGATCTTATATCAAGGAGTCTTTGGAGAAGGGTCATATCAGACCATCCGCTTCACCCTTGGGCGCTGGTTTTTTCTTTGTGGCCAAAAAGGATGGTTCATTGAGGCCGTGTATTGACTATCGCCTCCTGAATAAAATCACTGTTAAATATCAATATCCGTTACCCTTGATTTCTGACCTATTTTCCAGAGTGAAAAGTGCTAGTTTGTTTACCAAGCTTGACCTCAGGGGGGCGTATAACCTTATTCGCATTAAACATGGGGATGAAAGGAAGATGGCGTTTAACACCCCAGAGGGGCATTTTGAGTACCTAGTGATGCCTTTTGGGCTTACTAATGTCCCTTCCGTCTTCCAATCCTTTATGAATGATATTTTCAGGGATTTTGTGGATAAATTTCTGATTGTTTATTTGGATGATATCTTGATTTTTTCCAATGACTGGGACTCTCATGTGAAACATGTTCGGATTGTGTTCCAGATTCTGAGAGAGAATGCACTGTATGTGAAGGGATCAAAGTGTCTTTTTGGCGTACAGAAGGTTTCATTTCTGGGATTCATTTTGTCTTCGTCTGTTATTGAAATGGACCCGATCAAGGTTCAGGCCATCTGTGATTGGGTTCAGCCTACTACATTGAAGGCTCTTCAGAGATTTTGGGGTTTTGCCAATTTTCATCATAAATTTATTAGTAATTTATCCGGTATTGTTAAACCTTTGACTGATTTGACCAAAAAGAATTCCGATGTGGTGAATTGGCCTCCTGAGGCAGTTTCTGCGTTTCAGGAACTTAAGCAGAGATTCATTTCTGCTCCTGTTCTACGGCAGCCTGATGTTTCTCTGCCATTTCAGGTGGAGGTTGATGCTTCTGAGATTGGGGCAGGTGCCGTTTTGTCCCAAAGGGATTCAGAGACCTCTAAGAGTAACCCTTGTGCCTTTTTCTCTCGAAAATTTTCTCCAACTGAATGTAATTATGACGTAGGTAATCGGGAGTTATTGGCCATGAAATGGGCCTTTGAAGAGTGGAGACATTGGCTGGAAGGAGCCAAACATCAGGTGGTGGTCTTCACGGACCATAAGAACCTGGTTTATATTGAATCAGCCAAGCGACTTAATCCTAGACAGGCCAGGTGGGCCTTGTTTTTCACACGTTTTAATTTTGTGGTTTCTTATTCTTCCTGGCACTAAGAATGTTAAGGCGGATGCCCTCTCGAGGAGTTTCTTTGCGGATTCTCCTGAGTTATCTCATCCTGCTGTTATTTTGAAAGAGGATGTGGTACTTTCCGCCATCTCGCCCAATTTGAGATTGGCTCTGGAGGGGGGTCAGGAGGATAAACCTGAGCGCTGCCCTGTTGGGAAGTTGTTTGTCCCAGACCAGTGAAGAAGAGTGTGATGTCTGAGATTCATTATTCTGCGTTGGCTGGTCATCCCGGGATTTTTGGTACCAGAGACTTGGTGAGTCGGTCCTTTTGGTGGCCTACTTTGTCTTGTGACGTCAGGGACTTTGTGCAGTCCTGTGGGACTTGCTCTCGTTCCAAGCCTTGCTCTCGCTCTAGTGGTTTGTTAATGCCATTACCTGTGCCCAAGAGGCCATGGACCCATATCTCTATGGATTTTATTTCCGACCTCCCTGTTTCTCAGAGAATGACCGTTATCTGGGTAATCTGTGATAGGTTTTCCAAGATGATACATCTTGTGCCATTACCTAAGTTACCTTCCTCCTCCGAGTTGGTGCCTTTGTTCCTTCAGCACGTGGTTCGGTTACATGGCATTCCAGAGAACATTGTTTCTGACAGAGGAGTCCAGTTTGTTTCCAGATTTTGGAGGACATTTTGTTCTAAACTTGGTGTTCAATTATCTTTCTCCTCTGCATTTCATCCTCAGACCAATGGACAAATCGAGAGAACTAACCAGACCTTGGAGACTTATTTGAGATGTTTTGTGTCTGCTGATCAAGATGACTGGGTCTCTTTTTTGCCTTTGGCTGAGTTTGCTCTTAGTAATAGGGCTAGCTCTGCCACCTTGAAGTCTCCAATTTTCTGCAATTCTGGCTTTCACCCTCGATTTTCTTCGGGACAGGCGGAGTCTTCTGTCTGCCCGGGTGTTGACTCTGTTGTGGAGCGAATGCAGCAAATTTGGGACCAGATAGTGGAGAGGTTGTCTCTCTCTCAAGAGAAGACCCAGCGGTTTGCCAACCGGCATAGGACTGATGGTCCTGGGTTTAAAGTGAGGGACTTGGTTTGGTTGTCCTTAAGAAATATCCCTTTGAGGGTTGCATTCCAAATTAAGCCTAGTTCATTGACCTTATAAGATCATGGAGATTCTAACCGGTTCCTTCCGTTTGCTTCTTCAGGACATTTAAGATCCATAACGTTTTCACAAGTCCTTATTGAAGAGTTTCTCGAGCCAGTGGTTCCTATGGCTACGCTCCTACCCTGTTTTGGTTGAGGGCAATCTGAAGTATGTGGTTGAAAAAATATTGGATTCTCGCTTTTCTAGACGGAAACTCCGGTATTGGTTAAGTGGGAGATTATGGTCAGGAGGACAATTCTTGGGTTTGCTTCGACATCCATGATATGGGACTGATCCGTACCTATTACCGACTCATCCCGATCGCTGGTTGCACAAGTGAGGGTTCGGTGACCCTCCTCAAGGGGGTACTGTTGTGAATGTGCTAGAATGGTTCTGAGCAGAGGCTCCATCTGGTGGTTACAGACATACTGAACCTTCCAGCAGAGGAATGGCAATCTGGGATCACTGACTGGACTGATATAAGGGGTTCCCTCCCATGATGGTCGCCGGTGATCAATTGTTCTTGTCTCAATTGTGGTTCTTGGTTCATTTGGAAGTTTCCTGGAGTCTTGCCGGCGTCTGCTGCTTTCAGATAAGATATTTTTGCTTTTCTTTTTGTGCTTGCTTTTTGCATGGTTTTCTGCACTTTTGGAGTTCAGCCGGGTCCCCTCCTGGGGCCTGTGCTCCTCTCAGTTTATCTGTAGCCACTGTTATTTGTTCATTTGCTTTTTACTGTTTTTTCAGTGGCTGCGGCTTGGTTTTGTTACACCAGAGATCTGATTTAGGTGGAGGAGATCGTGTGATCTCAGTTTTTTTGCAATCAGAAGTGTTGGTATTTTTTAGGGGGTTTTTTGGATTGCAGTCAGAATTCTGTCCTGTACTTTTCTGTCTAGACAGATTGGGCCCCAGCGTTTGCTCATTCAATTTTCTGTCTGTGTCCATGCTTTCTTGTCTAACCGCCATTACATGTTTGGGGGCTTCCTATTTTCTTTGGGATCTGCTCCGGGGCAGATAGCTTTCATCTTTCTGCCTTTAGTTGTAGTTATCTCTCAGGCTGTGACGAGGCGTCTAGGATCAACGTAGGAACGCTCCACGGCTACCTCTAGTAGTGTGGTTAGTTCAGGTTACTGCAATCCAATAGTTTCCAGCCTCTCTGGTGTATTACCGTTTTTTCTATTTCTCCTCAGCTACCTAAACATAACAGATCGTGTGATCTCAGGATTTTTGTTAATCAGAAGTGTTGGTATTTTTGTCAGGGTTTTTTGGGTTGCAGTCAGAATTCTTTCCTATACTTTTCTATGTAGACAGATTGGGCCCCAGCGTTTGCTCATTCTATTTTCTGTCTGTGTTCGTAATTTCTTCTTGTCTAACCGCCACTACATGTTTGGGGGCTTCCTATTTCTTTGGGGGTTCTGCTATGGGGGAGTTAGCTTTCATCTTTCTGTCTTTAGGTGTAGCTATCTCCCGGCTGTGACGAGGCGTCTAGGATCACCGTAGGTACGCTCCACGGCTACTTCTAGTTTTGCGGTTAGTTTAGGGTTCTGCAACCCAGTAGTTTCCAGCCTCTCTGGTGTATTGCTACTTTGGCTATTTTTGCTATTTCTCCTCAGCTACCGAAACATAACAAAATATGTTGTGACTCTTGAATGTTCCTGGAAGAAGCAAACGGAAGGAAACGGATTAAGAATTTCCACGATCTTATAAGGTCCAATGAACCTTGGCTGAAATTTTGGAGACGCGACCCTCATAGGGATATTTTTTGAGGACAACCAAACCAAGTCACCCACTTTAAACCGAGGACCTTCAGTCCTATGCCGGTTGGCAAACCGTTGGGCCTTCTCCTGAGAGACAACTTATCCACTACTTGATCCCAAATCTGCTGCATTCTCTCCACAATAGAGTCAACACTAGGACAGACAGAAGCCTCCACCTGCCCTGAAGAAAATCGAGGATGAAACCCGAAATTGCAGAAAAATGGAGACATCTAGGTGGCAGAACTAGCCCTATTATTCAAAGCAAACTCAGCCAAAGGCAAAAAGAGACCCAGTCATCTTGATCAGCAGACACAAAACATCTTAAATAAGTCTCCAAGGTCTGATTTGTTCTCTCAGTTTGTCCATTGGTCTGAGGGTGGAACGCAGAGGAAAAAGACAGCTGAACTCCCAGTTTGGAACAAAATGTCCTCCAAAATCTGGAAACAAACTGAACTCCTCTGTCAGACACAATGTTCTCTGGAATGCCGTGCAACCGAACCACCTGTTGGAAAAATAAGGGCGGAGCGGGGCTTAGCTGCCAGGAGGAATGGACGTGTAGTTACACAGCTCCTTGTCTATCCTGCTAAAAGCGACTGAATACAGCTACATCACGGTACCTACACTGCTCTGTGGAAAGATGAAGTCTCCAGGATGCTTAAAAGAGGTAAAAGCAAAATCCCACAGCCCAAACAAGCCATGGAAATGTACTTTTCCAGATCAAGAAAGAGAGCTGCAGTCTCCAAACATGGCGCTGACCCCCTCACACAGCATGCAAGCAGGGCTGATTCTCAGCAGAGCAGCCCCTCCTCCCCACAGTCTCTGAGCAGAGGGGATAGCACCTCTCCCCAGCAGCAGCCACACTGTGACAAAGGGGAGCTAGAGGAGATTCAGGAGGGCAGAGGGCAGATAAAGATGGACATTACTGACTCACAGCAGACACAGAGCCTTGTAAAACAGAGAGCAAGGCTCCAAGATGGCGCTGAGCTTCCACAGACACAGAGCCGACAGGGGGAGAAAGGACAGAGGGTAGAAGCTCCTACCTCCGTGGCAGGGACACACAGCAGCCATCCCTCTCCCTGTCCCTCCCCTTATCAGAAGGCTGTGTGAGAAGCCCAACAGCAGAACAGAAGATCCTGCATGCAGATAAAGCTGAGGGGCCCTGGCAGAAGAAGCAGGATTACTCTCAGCTTAACCCTCAGAGTGCCGGACGCCAGCAGCTCCAACTGAATGAGGGAACAGCCCAGTCCACAGAGGTGGGTGATAGTCCTGTACCGGCAGATTTGCATGTTATTGCTAATGACTTTCTGGATTCTTTGCCAGCATCAGATACCCCAGTCACTGAATGCACCATAAAACAAATGTTGCAAGCACTTAACCAATCTATGCAGCTCAACATGATGCAAATCCATACACCCTATCAAGTCTGCAGTAAATGAGGTGGAAACCAGGGTCGATCATATTGAACACAAAATGGGCCAGTTTACATCCTCCCACATTGATTTGATAGACGCTCACTACAAATTGGTAGAGGAAGTCCAAATGATGAAAAAAAAAAAGACGGATCTTGAAGATAGATCTCGCCGTAATAACCTTAAGTTTAGGGGTATACCCGAAAATGTTCCCTCTCAAAAGCTCAAACAATATATTTGGGATATAATAAAAGCCCTTCTACCTGATAGTACCCCTGTGGATCTGACCATTGATCGGGCTCATAGACTTCCACGCCCGCGGCATTTGGACGAATTCGTACCCAGGGATGTTCTGGCAAAAATACACTTTTACGAAACTAAAGAAAATGTCATGACTACAACACGGAAAATGGGAAAACTCCTTGATCTGTTCCATATGATTTCTGTATATGCAGACCTCTCTCCCCTGACTTTGCAACTTAGAAGACAATTTATCCCTATTACAACTGCTCTCTGGGAAAATAAGATTCTATACAGATGAGGCTTTCCTGTACGTCTCATCATATTCTACAAAAATGCTACTCACACAGTATCTACAGCTGAAGAAGGTGTTAAGGTTCTTCAAGAATGGGCAATAACTACATCTGCTCCTCTGTCTTTACCTCAGAGGTCCCCTACACAGATTGCGGATGACTGGAAAAAAGCAGGCAATCATAAACGTAGGAACCACTGAACACCTTTCTCTTAAGTGGGATAGACCCGGATTCATGAAAGAATCCACTCCCGGCAACAATATAAACTGTTGACCCCAAAAATGGATCAGACGTTTGTCATATCCACTTGTTCTGTTCTTATTCAAAGAATGGTTTATTCGTTATGTTTGAATGTTTGATTGGTTGTTTAACTTAGTTTTATTTAGGAATTGGAGTAGGAGCTACAAAGGTACAGAGATCCTAATGATGGAGTGTCAGAGTTCCACAAAAGTATCATCCACACTACCAGGTCCGGGAGTACGTGAATTTATAGCACCACCACTCATGATAAATGGGGATTAAAATAATATCTATGAACGCAAAAGTGTTAAACATGCCACAAAAAGGGAAGGAAGCCACTTCTCTGTCAGCGGATGTGTTTTGTGCTCAAGAAACTCACTTGCTGCAGAGGGATGCATATAGAATTGGTCATAGAACGTATTCTACTATTATACACTCACATCACCAATCTAAGTCAAGGGGGGTCCTAATTGCTATAAAACATACTATTGCGGTAAATGTCATTCAGACCATTACAGACCCTAAAGGGAGGCACCTTATTCTTATTTGTATGCTGAATAATGAACTTTACACAATAGGTAATGTCTATGCTCCGAATCAGGGTCAAATTAAATTTTTCAGGAAAATTTTTTTTTTGTATATATTCTTTATTTAGAAAATTTCAATAATACAACAGGAAAGGAAAAAAGGGTAAATGTTTCCAGAAATAGTAAAAGAAGAAAAAAAGAAAAAAACATTTGTAATAAATCACAACGATAACACTACAAGGCTGCGGTTTTGCAAACCAAAAGGGTTGTAAGAAGAGTTTAAAAAACAAGGGGCAGTGGTGGGGAGGGACACAGGAAGGAAAGGGGAGGGGAGGGAGTCAGAAAGTCCTGCTTAAAATATAGAGATTAACTAAGTGATTTGGAAGATCAAACTCAAATCAAGGCATGAACATTACAGAACAGGCTATATGTAAAAAAAGGAATAACAAAAGAAACTTATAGGGAGACAGAAATTAAGGATTACCGTTAACGGTTGTGCTTATTTGGTGATCCTCTGAGGCGTTCAACCAGGCTATCCATGTGTTTAGAGTCTTTAGGTTTTTAGATCCTGAAAGTCTAATTTTCTCGTATATACCGATTTGGTTGGATTCTTTTATCCATTCTTTGCAGGTAGGGTCTCTACATCTTTCCAGTGTCTTGCGATAGTTTATTTTAGCTGCGTTGAGCAGGTGAGGTATCAGTGAGCCTTTTTTAAAGTGTAAATTTGAAGGATCCAGATTAAATAGAATGAAATGTGACGCTAATGGGATGTCTACGTTTAAGGTTTTCTTTATATGCTCTCTAATTTTCTCCCAAAAACTTTTAATTTTTGTGCATTCCAGCCAAATGTGAGACGGAGAACCCTTCTCTTTGGTGCATCTCCAACAAAGAGGGGAGATTGAGCTGTCTATTTTATTCAATATGTCAGGTGTTTTATACCATCTTGATATAATTTTATAGTTAACCCCTTCATGACCCAGCCTATTTTGACCTTAAAGACCTTGCCATTTTTTGCAATTCTGACCAGTGTCCCTTTATGAGGTAATAACTCAGGAACGCTTCAACGGAATCCTAGCGATTCTGAGAATGTTTTTTCGTGACATATTGGGCTTCATGCTAGTGGTAAATTTAGGTCGATAATTTTTGCGTTTATTTGTGAAAAAAATGGAAATTTGGCGAAAATTTTGTAATTTTCAAATTTTTAATTTTTATTCTGTTAAACCAGAGAGTTATGTGACACAAAATAGTTAATAAATAACATTTCCCACATGTCTACTTTACATCAGCACAATTTTGGGAACAACATTTTTTTTGTTAGGAAGTTATAAGGGTTAAAATTTGACCAGCAATTTCTCATTTTTACAGCAAAATTTACAAAACCATTTTTTTTAGGGACCACCTTACATTTGAAGTCACTTTGAGGGGTCTATATGGCAGAAAATACCCAAAAGTGACACCATTATAAAACCTGCACCCCTCAATCTACTCAAAACAACATTCAAGAAGATTATTAACCCTTCAGGTGCTTCACAGGAACTAAAGCAATGTGGAAGGAAAAAATGGACATTTTAATTTTTCCAACAAAAATTTTCTTTTAGCATCAATTTTTTCATTTTTACATGGGCAACAGGATAAAATGGATCCTAAAATTTGTTGGGCAATTTCTTATGAGTACACAGATAACTCATATGTGGTCATAAACCACTGTTTGGGCACACGGCAGGGCTCAGAAGGGAAGGAGCGCCATTTGACTTTTTGAATGGAAAATATGCTGGAATATTTAGTGGTTGCCGTGTCGCATTTGGAGAGTCCCTGTGTGCCTAAACATTGGAGCTCCCCCACAAGTGACCCCATTTTGGAAACTAGACCCCCTAAGGAACTTATCTAGATGCATAGTGAGCACTTTGAACCCCCAGGTGCTTCACAAATTGATCCGTAAATAAAAAAGAAAGTACTTTTTTTTTGCAAAAATTTTCATTTAGCCTCAGTTTTTTCATTTTCACATGGGCAACAGTATAAATTGGATCCTAAAATTTGTTGGGCAGTTTCTCCTGAGTACACAGATACCTCATATGTGGTCATAAACCACTGTTTGGGCGCATGGCAGGGCTCAGAAGGGAAGGAGCGCCATTTGACTTTTTGAATGGAAAATATGCTGGAATATTTAGCGGTTGCCATGTCGCATTTGGAGAGTCTCTGTGTGCCTAAACATTGGAGCTCCCCCACAAGTGACCCCATTTTGGAAACTAGACCCCCTAAGGAACTTATCTAGATGCATAGTGAGCACTTTGAACCCCCAGGTGCTTCACAAATTGATCCGTAAAAAAAAGAAAGTACTTTTTTTTCACAAAAATTTTCTTTTAGCCTCAGTTCTTTCATTTTCACATGGGCAACAGTATAAATTGGATCCTAAAATTTGTTGGGCAATTTCTTATGAGTACACAGATAACTCATATGTGGTCATAAACCACTGTTTGGGCACACGGCAGGGCTCAGAAGGGAAGGAGCGCCATTTGACTTTTTGAATGGAAAATATGCTGGAATATTTAACGGTTGCCATGTCGCATTTGGAGAGTCTCTGTGTGCCTAAACATTGGAGCTCCCCCACAAGTGACCCCATTTTGGAAACTAGACCCCTAAGGAACTTATCTAGATGCATAGTGAGTACTTTGAACCCCCAGGTGCTTCACAAATTGATCCGTAAAAAAAAGAAAGTACTTTTTTTTCACAAAAATTTTCTTTTAGCCTCAGTTTTTTCATTTTCACATGGGCAACAGTATAAATTGGATCCTAAAATTTGTTGGGCAATTTCTCCTGAGTACACAGATACCTCTTATGTGGTCATAAACCACTGTTTGGGCGCACGGCAGGGCTCAGAAGGGAAGGAGCACCATTTGACTTTTTGAATGGAAAATATGCTGGAATATTTAGCAGTTGCCATGTCACATTTGGAGAGTCCCTGTGTGCCTAAACATTGGAGCTCCCCCACAAGTGACCCCATTTTGGAAACTAGACCCCCTAAGGAACTTATCTAGATGCATAGTGAGCACTTTGAATCCCCAGGTGCTTCACAAATTGATCCGTAAAAAAAGAAAGTACTTATTTTCCACAAAAATTTTCATTTAGCCTCAGTTTTTTCATTTTCACATGGGCAACAGTATAAATTGGATCCTAAAATTTGTTGGGCAATTTCTCCTGAGTACACAGATACCTCATATGTGGTCATAAACCACTGTTTGGGCGCACTGCAGGGCTCAGAAGGGAAGGAGCGCCATTTGACTTTTTGAATGGAAAATTAGCTCCAATCGTTAGCGGACACCATGTCATGTTTGGAGAGCCCCTGTGTGCCTAAAGTTTAGAGTTCCCCCACAAGTGACCCCATTTTGGAAACTAGACCCCCTAAGGAACTTATCTAGATGCAAAGTGAGCACTTTGAACCCCCAGGTGCTTCACAGAAGTTTATAACGCAGAGCCATGAAAATAAAAAATCTTTTTTTTTCTCAAAAAATGATTTTTTTAGCCCACTATTTTTTATTTTCACAATGGTTACAGGAGAAATTGGACCCCAAAAGTTGCTGTCCAGTTTGTCCTGAGTACGCTAGTACCCCATATGTGGGGGAACCATTGTTTGGGCACACGTCAGGGCTCGGAAGGGATGTAGTGACGCTTTGAAATGCCGACTTGATGGAATGGTCTGCGGGCATCTTGTTACGTTTGCAGAGCCCCTGATGTGCCTAAACAGTAGAAACCCCCCACAAGTGACCCCATTTTGTAAACTAGACCCCCAAAGGAACTTATCCAGATGTGTGGTGAGCATCTTGAACCCCCAAGTGCTTCACAGAAGTTTATAATGCAGAGCCGTGAAAATAAAAAATCATTTTTATCCTCAAAAACTGATTTTTTAACCCGCAATTTTTTTATTTTCACAAGGGTATCAGGAGAAATTGGACCACAAAAGTTGTTGTACAGTTTGTCCTGAGTACACTGGTACCCCATATGTGGGGGGGAACCACTGTTTGGGCATACGTTGGGGCTCGGAAGGGAAGTAGTAACGTTTTGAAATGCCGACTTTGATGGAATGGTCTGCGGGCGTCATGTTAGGTTTGCAGAGCCCCTGATGTGCCTAAACAGTAGAAACTCCCCACAAGTGACCCCATTTTGGAAACTAGACCCCGCAAAGAACTTATCTAGATGTGTGGTGAGCACTTTGAACCCCCAAGGGCTACACAGCAGTTTATAACGCCCGGGCATGAAAATAAAAAAATCATATTTCTTCCACAATCAGGATCTTTTAGTCCCCAATTTTTTTATTTTCCCAAGGGTAACAGGAGAAATTAGACCCCAAAAGTTGTTGTCCAATTTGTCCTGAGTATGCTTGTTAGGGTTCGAGTTCCCGCTGCTGCACAAGGGGAGTCTCGAACCAGTCCCACTGCGGTCTCCCATTCATCTCCGGCCACAGTGGAGCCTGCTCAACAGAGACGTAGGTCCCAGCGTCTTGCCCATTCCAGTACTGTGCAGTGACTTGCTGCTGCCTCTCCTGGATCTGCTATTATAGCCATTGCTAAAGCAGACGTCTTTGGGACAAAGTCCTGCGTTTCCCCTGCTGAGCATGCCCAGGGTGAGATCTCTCATTGGAGATCGGGGGTCACATGCTCAGGTACTTCAGCAGCTCCTATTGGTCTGCCAGGAAGGTCCTGTGACTACTGGAATTCTGGAACAAGTTTCATTGGTCCTTGTTTCTGGCAGGTCCTGTAGCTGTTATTATAAAAGGGTGGCAATGCTGAGCCGCCATGCACTAGTATCAACCATTATATGCTTTGCGCCAGTGTGGTCATGCGTGTGTGTGGTTAGTGACCCGGCTGAATTAAGCCCTAGAATACCGACTTAATCGGTGAGGAGTTTGGTATGCTAGCTGGTCAGGGTCGGTGTCCTAGATGCCCTAGATTACCGGCATAACCGGTGAGGAGTTTGATTGCCGTATTTAGGGTCTGGCGTTCAGACGCCATAGATTGCGGGTAACTGCCGCGAGGACATTAGCGCATGATCACGTTCTATGTTCGCTTAGCATTTAACTGTGTACCTGGATGCCTAACAGGACACAGAACTTTTTCTCAGCGGCTCTGTGATGTAACAGGGTTCGCTTTCAACGCTAGACAGCGCCCCCTAGCGTGTTTACTTTGCGACTCAGTTGTGTTTAGTGAGTTCGCACACATCGCCATATAGCGCTGCGGCACTCGTTCTAGCGGCTCTGTGGAATAACAGAGTTCGCACTTATTGCCACAGCGCGTTACGGCGTTTATTTTGGCGACTCTGCGGGATAACAGAGTTCGCTTCTCGCGCCATTTTACCAGCAGCAGGCTCCGCCTGCACGGTGGACCCCGGGCTGCGAACACACCTCTCTACATCAAATATTTGGTGCGTTCCGCAGACCCTTACATAATACTAGCGCCAGGGTCTGACTGGTAAAATGGTGGACGACCAGCGTCTGCAGCGGTATATCCAGCAGCTGGAGGGTAGGTTGGCGACTCTAGAGCGCACAACCTCAGCTGTGGATGTTACCGCAGTCGCGGTTCAGGCTGCTAGTGTGGCCACCGCCAGTTTGTCCTCTGCCACCCCTGCTCCGACTATTTCCCGCCTCCCACTTCCAGACAAGTTTACCGTGACAGTAAACAATGTCGAGGTTTCGTCAGTCAGTGCTCCATACATCTACAGCTTCTGGCTGCACGTTTTCCCACGGAGCGGGCGAAAGTGGGTTTTATCATTTCCCTTTTGTCGGGCAGGGCGTTGGAGTGGGCAACGCCTGTTTTGAATGGGCTTGAAATGAGTTCTGAGCAGAGGCTCCCTCTGGTGGTTACAAGCGGTACTGGACTGTCCAGTGAAGATTGTGAGGATTGGGAATCAGGTGTTACTGACTGGTCTTATATAAGGGAGTCGCCTTCCCATCAGGGTTGCCGGTGATCAACTGTTCTGGTCTCAATCCTTGATTCCTGTTTCCTTTGTAGCCTGCTGTGTCGTGTCTGCATCTCCTGCTAACAAGATAAGACATTTTCTTCTTTTTGTTTTTGTGCTTGATTTTTGCATTTTGTCCTGCACTTCTGTGGGGGCCTTCAGGGTCCCCTCCGGGGGCTTTTGCCCTCTCAGTTTAGTTCAGCCACTGATGTTTGTACATTTGCTTTTTCCAGTTTTTTCAGTGGCTGCTGTTTTGATTTTGTTACACCAGAGAACTAATTTAGGTGGTAGAGGTCGTGTGATCTCAGGTGTTTTTGAAATTAGTAGAGTTGGTACTTTTCAGGGTTTTTTGGGATTGCAGTAAGTGCCCTTCCTATCCTTTTCTATTTAGTTAGTTTGGGCCCCAACATTTGCTCATACTATTTTCTGTCTGTGTCAGTATTTCTTCTTGTCTAACCGCCATTACATGTTTGGGGGCTTTCTATGTTCTTTGGGATCTGCTCTGGGGCAGATAGCTTTCCTCTTTCTATCTTTAGGTGTAGTTAGTTTCTCAGGCTGTGACGAGGCGTCTAGGACCAACGTAGGAACGCTCCACGGCTGCCTCTAGTTGTGGTGGTTAGTCAGGGTACTGCAATCTCATAGATTCCAACTGCTCTGGTGTATTGCCTTTTTTACCTGCACTCCTCAGCTACCAAAACATAACAAACGCCGTTGTGGGAGCGCGATGATCATGTGGTGCAGAGTGCTCCTCTCTTCTTGGACACTCTGAAACAGGTCTTATTAGGACCTCGCGTCACCCACGATACGGCTCTTCAACTGTTGGCTATCACCCAGGGTTCATCCATGGTCAGCCAGTTTGCTGTCCAATTTCGGACTCTGGTCTCTGAGCTGGACTGGCCAGATAAAGTCCTTATACCCGTGTACTGGAGGGGACTGGCAGACCATGTGAAGGACGCCTTGTCCACCAGGGAGATTCCTGCCACACTGGAGGAGCTCATTACCATATCTACCCGCATCGACTTCCGTTTTAACGAGCGGAGGTTGGAGCGGGCCCAGTGTAGGCAGAGGTTCCGGCTGGCACCCACCTTCGCCAGACCTCTTGAATCTTCCATTCAGGTGTCCGATTCCCCTGAGGCCATGGAGATTTCTCGAGTGAGACCTAAGTCTCGGGCCGCTCGAGTATCTGTGATTTGTAATGCTTGCCAACAAATAGGGCATTTTGCTAATAAATGTCCACGGCGGTCGGGAAAACGACCGCATCTAGTAACCATTGGAGGGGGTTCACTAGACACAGCAGTACACGCCTCCAAGTTGTCCATTAGGGGGACAATCAGTTTTGGCTCATCCACTTTAACAGTCACGCTTTGTGTGGATTCTGGAGCCGAAGGAAATTTCATGTCTTCTACCTTCGCTCTCCGCCACTCTATACCTCTGGTGATGCTCGCCAAACCCGTGACTGTTCAAGTAGTGAATGGGTCGACACTGCCTTCACCAATCACACATCAGACCATCCCTTTCACGTTGTCAATGTCCCCTTCCCATCAGGAGATTATCTTACTTCTGGTCATTCCCGAGGGAATAGACGAGATTTTGTTAGGGATGCCCTGGCTCCGTTATCACTCCCCACACATTGAGTGGAACTCTGGGAGGATATTGGGTTGGGGTGAGTCATGTAAAGGCAGATGTATGAGGGAATGCATTCAGGTGGCCACTACAGAGATGCCCGCAGATCTTACTTCACTTCCTAAATACTATTGGTCATATGCAGACGTATTCTCCAAAAAGGCTGCAGAAGTCCTTCCACCTCACCATCCTTATGACTGTCCTATTGACCTCTTGCCTGGAGCAGAACCTCCTCGGGGACGGGTCTATCCCCTTTCTCTCCCGGAGACGGAGGCTATGTCCCAATATATTCAGGAGAACCTGGCAAGAGGATTCATTAGGAAGTCAGTGTCACCTGCAGGGGCGGGGTTCTTCTTCGTGCAGAAGAAGAACGGAGAATTACGTCCATGCATCGATTACAGGGGTCTTAATGTCATCACCGTTAAGAATAAATACCCGTTGCCACTGATTTCTGATCTATTTGATAGGCTACGGGGGGCAAGGGTATTTACGAAATTAGATCTGCAGGGTGCTTATAACCTGATTTGCAACCGTGAGGGGGACGAATGGAAGACGGCTTTTAATACCAGGGACGGGCACTATGAATATCTGGTGATGCCCTTCGGGCTCTGTAATGCCCCAGCCGTCTTCCAAGACCTCAGTCGTAGTCTATCTGGATGATATTCTCATCTTTTCCCCAGATATTGACTCCCACCGGAGAGATGTCTGCAGAGTCTTCGACCTCTTACGGGCAAATTCCCTCTACGCAAAGTTGGAGAAATGTGTGCTTGAGCAGGAGTCCTTACCATTCCTGGGCTATATCATCTCCGCCCAGGGATTGGCTATGGATCCTGCCAAACTACAGGCGGTGATGGACTGGCAAAAACCCCATTCTTTGAAGGCGGTGCAGCGCTTTATGGGGTTCATCAATTACTACCGCCAGTTTATCCCTCACTTCTCAACTTTGGTAGCTCCCGTGGTTGCCCTCACCAAAAAGGGAGCAAATCCCAAATTGTGGTCTGAAGAGGTCTCCAAGGCCTTCACTTCTATTAAGTCCCATTTCGCTAGCGCTCCCATCCTACATCGCCCCAATGTTGATAAGCTATTTATATTGGAGGTGGATGCCTCGTCCGTTGGTGCTGGAGCAGTTCTCTTCCAAAAGGATGCTCAAGGTCGGAAGCATCCATGCTTCTTTTTCTCCAAGACCTTCACACCAGCGGAGAGGAATTATTCCATCGGGACAGGGAGTTGCTAGCAATGAAGTTGGCCTTTTCAGAGTGGAGACATCTGTTGGAGGGGGCTCGCTTTCCCTTCCAAGTCTTCACGGACCACAAAAACCTGGTGTATTTACAGACTGCCCAGCGGCTAAATTCCCGTCAGGCCAGATGGTCCTTGTTTTTCTCCCGATTTCACTTCACCCTCCATTTTCTGTCGGGAGAGAAGAACATTCGGGCTGACGCTCTCTCTCGCTCCGTTGTGTCTTCTGAGGAGGAGGAGGGGGAGCCACGGCTTATTGTCCCTTCTGAGAGCCTGAGAACTGTAACTCCGGTCTCGCTAGAGTCTGTCCCTCCGGGCAAGACCTTTGTACCATCTAATTTGTGACCGGAGGTTCTCTCGGGCCCATTCGTCCAGGGTGGGTGGACATTTTGGGAAAAAAAGGACATCTGAGCTACTCGCGAGGACATACTGGTGGCCGCATATGGTCCAGGACGTTGGAGATTATATTCGGGCATGTGTCTCCTGTGCCAAAAATAAGTCCCCTCGTCAACGACCAGCGGGGTTACTTTACCCATTGCCGATGGCAGACAGGCCTTGGGAAATGGTCGGGATGGACTTTATGGTAGACTTGCCCAAATCTCGTGGGTGTACCATCATATGGGTTATCACCGATCACTTCTCTAAAATGGTGCACTTGGTGCTGTACCCCAGTTACCTTCTGCACGGGCCTTGGCGACACTGTTTATCAAACATATCTTCCGCTTACACGGTATGCCGGAAAAAATTGTCAGCGATCGGGGTCCCCAGTTTGCGTCTCGGTTCTGGAGAGAGCTTTGTCGCCTTCTCAGTGTTGAGTTAAATCTCTCCTCTGCTTATCATCCCAAGACTAATGGGTTGGTAGAGAGGGCCAACCAGACCTTGGTCACATATCTGCGACATTTTGTTTCAGCTAGGCAGGATGACTGGGCATCCTTGTTACCTTGGGCGGAGTTTGCATTAAACAACGCTGTGGCTGAATCCACTGGACAAACCCCATTTCTCCTTAATTACGGTCAGCACCCGCGGGTTCCTGTACCTATGCCCGTGTCTTCCGCCGACTCCAGGGTGGCAGACTGGGCTGTGGAGGCACGGGACATTTGGGACCGCACTCAGGATGCCATTCAGGCCTCCAAGGAGAGAATGAGGTCATCCGCCGACGCACATCGGCGCCCCGCTCCGACTTTTGCCCCTGGCGATTTAGTGTGGCTCTCCGCCCGTAACATCAGGCTGCATGTAGAGTCCACTAAGTTCGCACCTCGCTTCTTGGGTCCCTTCAAGGTCCTTGAACAGGTCAATCCTGTGGTCTACCGGTTAGCCCTTCTGCCAAGCCTGGGTATCACCGACACATTCCATGTCTCCCTCCTGAAACCCGTATACTTGTCCCGGTTTCCAAGTCATCTGCCGGGACATCGGGTTCGTCTACGGACGATTATGAGGTGAATGCTATTCTGGGGTGCAAGGTGGTACGTGGCAAAAAGTTTTATTTGGTGGATTGGAGGGGTTATGGGCCTGAGGATAGGTCATGGGAGCCTGCTGAGCGTGTTCAGGCTCCGCAGCTCATCGCTGCCTTTGAGCGCAGCGAGGCCCAAAGAAGGGGGGGGCTTAGGAGGGGGCATAATGTTAGGGTTCGAGTTCCCGTTGCTGCACAAGGGGAGTCTCAAACCAGTCCCACTGCGGTCTCCCATTCATCTCTGGCCGCAGTGGAGCCTGCTCAGCAGAGACGTAGGTCCCAGCGTCTTGCCCATTCCATTACTGTGCAGTGACTTGCTGCTGCCTCTCCTGGATCTGCTATTATAGCCAGTGCTGGAGCAGACGTCTTTGGGACAAAGTTCTGCGTTTCCCCTTCTGAGCATGCCCAGGGTGAGATCTCTCATTGGAGATCGGGGTCACATGCTCAGGTACTTCAGCAGCTCCTATTAGTCTGCCAGGAAGGTCCTGTGACTACTGGAGTTCTGGAACAAGTTTCATTGGTCCTTGTTTCTGGCAGATCCTGTAGCTGTTATTATAAAAGGGTGGCAATGCTGAGCCGCCATGCGCTAGTATCAATTATTATATGCTTTGCGCCAATGTGGTCATGCGTGTGTGTGGTTAGGGACCCGGCTGAAATAAGCCCCTAGAATACCGACTTAATCGGTGAGGAGTTTGGTATGCTAGCTGGTCAGGGTCGGTGTCCTAGATGCCCTAGATTCATCCTAGGTGACTCCCGCGAGGACATTAGCGCATGATCACGTTCTATGTTCGCTTAGCATTTAACTGTGTACTTGGATGCCTAACAGGACACAGAACTTTTTCTCAGCGGCTCTGTGATGTAACAGGGTTCGCTTTCAACGCTAGACAGCGCCCTAGCGTGTTTACTTTGCAACTCAGTTGTGTTTAGTGAGTTCGCACACATCGCCATATAGCGCTGCGGCACTCCTTCTAGCGGCTCTGTGGAATAACAGAGTTCACACTTATTGCCACAGCGCGTTACGGCGTTTATTTTGGCGACTCTGCGGGATAACAGAGTTCGCTTCTCGCGCCATTTTACCAGCAGCAGGCTCCGCCTTCACGGTGGACCCCGGGCTGCGAACGCACCTTTCTACATTAAATATTTGGTGTGTTCCGCAGACCCTTACAACGCTGATACCCCATATGTGGGAGAAAACTACTGTATGGGCGCACGTCGGGGCTCGGAAGGGAAGTAGTGACGTTTTGAAATGCCCACTTGATGGAATGGTCTGCGGGCGTCATGTTACGTTTGCAGAGCCCCTGATGTGCCTAAACTGTAGAAACTCCCCACAAGTGACCCCATTTTGGAAACTAGACCCCGCAAATAACTTATCTAGATGTGTAGTGAGCACTTTGAACCTCCAAGGGCTACACAGAAGTTTATAACGCCCAGGCATGAAAATAAAAAAATCTTATTTTTTCCACAAACATGATCTTTAGTCCCCAATTTTTTACTTTCCCAATGTTAACAGGAGAAATTAGACCCCCAAAGTTGTTTTGCAATTTTTCCAGAGTACGCTGATACCCCATTTGTGGGGGTAAACCACTGTTTGGGCATGCGTCAGGGCTTGGAATAAAGGGAGCACTGTTTGACTTTTTGAACGCAAAATTTGCAGGAATCAATGGTGGCGCCATGTCGCATATGGAGACCCCTGATGTGCATAAATAGTGGAAACCCCTCAATTCTAACTCCAACCCTAATCCCAACACACCCCTAACCCCTACACACCCCTAACCCTAATACAAACCCTAACCATAACCCTAACCCTAACACATCCCTAACCCTAATCCCAACTCTAACCATAAACCTAACCACAAGTCTAACCCTAATCCCAACCCTAACCCCAAACACCCCTAACACTTATCCTAACTCTAACCCTAACCACAAACCTAACCCTAATCCCAACCCTAACCCTAATTCCAACCCTAACCCAAATTCCAACCCTAACCCAAATTCTAACCGTAACCCAAATTCTAACCGTAACCCTAATTCTAACCCTAACCCTAAGGCTGGGTTCATATTGCGTTTTACCAGCCCGTTCAACACGTAGCATTGACCGGCTGGTAATGGTATAGCATAACGCGATCGCGTTATGCTATACCCGCTAGCGCAGATGAATCATCAGATGATTCATCTGTGCTAGCGGTGATGGAGCCCAGACGCTGGCAGCCTGTGTCCGAGGCTCCGTCACTGAATGACGGCATGTCGCGAACGCATACCGCTTTACGGCATGCGTTGCGATGCGCACACAAATGGGGTGAATGGCAGCGTTAACGGACTGCGTTACACCGCATTATACCGCGGTGAAACGCAGTCCATCTAATGGACTGCCATAATGCAATATGAACCCAGCCTAACCCTGAGGCCCCGTGCACACGTTGCGGATTCACTTGCGGATATTTCTAAAATCCGCAGGTAAAATGACCTTTTACCTGCGAATTTAGTGTGGATTTGCTGCTGTTTTTCCCTGCGGTTTTACAACTATAATGGAATAGGTGTAAAACCGCTGCGGAATCCGCACAAAGAATTGACATGCTGCGGATTTAAAATTGCAGCAAATCCACGCTGAAAAATCCGCAGCATGTGCACAGTGGTTTTTTTTACCATTTATTTGCATTGTACTGTACATGGTTTCTGGATCTGGGGATCAGAGGCAAAATCCGCTGCGGATCAGAGGCGAAATCCGCTGCGGATCAGAGGCGAAATCCGCTGCGGATCAGCAGCGAAATCAGCTGCGGATCAGCAGCGAAATCCGCTGCGGATCAGCAGCGAAATCCGCTGCGGATACGCAGCGAAATCCGCTGCGGATCCCCAGCGAAATAAGCTGCGGATCCGCAGCAAAATCCGCTGCGGATCAGAGGCAAAATCCGCTGTGGATCAGCAGCTAAATCTGCTGCGGATCAGCAGCAAAATCCGCTGCGGATAAGCAGCGAAATCCGCTGCGGATCAGCAGCGAAATCCGCTGCGGATCCCCAGCTAAATCAACTGCGGATCAGCAGCGAAATCCGCTGCGGATACGCAGCGAAATCCGCTGCGGATACGCAGCAAAATCCGGTGCTGATTAGCAGCAAAATCCGCTGCGGATCAGCAGCTAAATCTGCTGCGGATCAGCAGCGAAATCCGCTGCGGATCAGCAGCGAAATCCGCTGCGGATCAGCAGCGAAATCCGCAACGTGTGGACAGGGCCTAAAAGGAAAAAAAAAAAATTCTTTATTTTATTTTTTGTCCCTACCTATGACAGGGGGGGTTCATTTACTTTTATTTTGATCACTGTGAGAGTTTATCACAGTGATCAAAATAAATTGTACTTTGAAAGGCGCACTGCGCATGCGCCGGCCGTCGGGCGCACTGCGCATGCGCCCGCCATTTTCCAAGATGGCGGCGCCCATGAAGAGTCCCGGGCGGACGCCGGACTGATCAAGAGGCCGCAGAAGACCGGGGGAGGTGAGAACAGGCATGGGGGGGTGATCGGAGGTCGGGGGGGAGCGGAGCACACCAGAGGGGAGAGGATCGGAGCGGCCAGCAGATGATAGTAACGGCGGTGATCACCACCGTTACTCGGTGTGGGGAGGGTGGGAACACAGTGTCCAGCCATGGCCGATGCTATTGCAGCATCGGCCATGGCTGGATTGTAATATTTCACCACTTTTCAGTGGTGAAATATTACTAATCGCTCTGATTGGCTGTTTCACTTTTAACAGCCAATCAGAGCGATTGTAACCACGTGGGGGTTAAGCACCCCCACTGTGGTGATGCGCAAGGGGTCCTGTGCCTGCGGGTCGGGTGACCTTTCAGTGACCCAGGTCACCCGACCCGCAGGAACATGATTTATAGCAGCACGGTGGCTCAGTGGATAGCACTACAGCCTTGCAGCACTGGAGTCCTAGGTTCGAATCCCACCAAGGACAACATCTGCAAGGAGTTTGTATGTTCTTCCCGTGTTTGCGTGGGTTTCCTCCGGGTACTCCGGTTTCCTCCCACATTCCAAAAACATACAGATAGGGAATCTAGATTGTGAGCTCCTTCGGGGACAGCGACGATAATATGTGCAAAAACTGTAAAGCGCTGCGGAATATGTTAGCGCTATATAAAAATAAAGATTATTATTAATAAAGATTATTATAGCATGACGCCTACGTTGGCGTCATGGGTCGGAATGGCACAGATTTTCATGACGCCAACGTAGGCGTCATGGGTCGGGAAGGGGTTAAGTTCTTGGAATCTCACTGAAGATGTTAGGAAGTGGATATTTTTGAAAATTGTATGAATCTCTTCTGGGAGAAATTTTGTATTTAGTTCTAATTCCCATATTTTTATGAAATCTGGGATCTCCTGTGTTTGGGTTAGATTTTTATTTATTTTGGCTATCATTTTTCCCTTTCCTTTTGTGTTCATAAACAGTTTAAGAATTGGCGGATCAGGTGTTGAGGTAGAAATGTCTGGGAGATAAAGTTTGGTTACTTCCTGTAGAGTTTGAATTTCCTCATCTTTCAAGTGAAGGTTTTTAGTGAGTGAGCTGATCTTGTTCTTGCTCATACATCTGTTTTTGTACACCAAGGAGTAAATCGGCATGTTTCTAAAGGGAATAGAAAGCCTGATTTTTTTCTTAAGAGATCTATAATTATTAGGGATCAAATGCAAGATAGGAGTTGCTTTGCATATATTTGGAATAAGATTCATTTTTTTATTTGTTTTGTGCCATAACCTGAGGGTAGTCATCGTGTATGGGTTCATGATATTATTGTATTTAAATCTATTAAATGGGGTGGGCCATAGGTAGTGTGAGAAGCCATCATGGAGATCGTCCAACTCAAGTGGAACCCAAAGTTTTGTGGGACAAGGGGATTGTAGCTCAATCACTCTTGATAAGTGCGTTGATAATCTATATCTTTCAAAATCAGGGAGACCCAAACCTCCTCTACATCTTGATTTTATCAAGGTTTTATGATTTATCCTATGGTTTTTACCTGCCCATATAAATTTTGAAATTACATTTTTGAGCTTTTGAAAAAATTGTTGAGGAATGTCTATTTGGAGGGTTTGGAGATGGTATAGGACTTTGGGGAGAATTATCATTTTTATAAGGTTGACTCTACCAAACGATGAAACCGGGACATCTCTCCAATTTGATAAGGTAGACTCAACCAAATGAAACAATGGTTTGAAGTTTAAATCAAAAAGGCGTGAAGGAGAGCAGCTAAGTTTGGCTCCCAAATATGCAATGGATGGGCATTCTTTAAATGGGGATAGTGATTTTAAGTTGTTTCTGTTTTCAGGAGATAAAGAAATATGCATGATATTAGACTTGGTGAAGTTTATTTTAAAATTGGAGATTGAGTTGAAGAAGCGCAACTCAGTGAGTAAAATCTGAATAGACTTGTCAGGATCTACCAAAAAGAAAAGTATGTTGTCGGCGTATGCTGCACATTTGTGTTCATCTGTGCCGATTTTCAATCCTTTGATCTTAGGGGATTGTCGTATTTTCTGCAAGAATGTCTCTAATGAGAGAATAAACAAAAGGGGCGATAGGGGGCAACCTTGTCTTGTGCCATTTTTGATCTCAAAGCTGATAGTGTGTTATTCATTTTAATTTTCGCGGAGGGTGCTGTGTATAAGGCAGTTATTTTATGTATAAAATTTAGAGGGAAGCCAAGTTTTGTAAGTGCTTGTTCTATGAAATACCAATCAATGCAATTGAATGCTTTCTCTGCGTCTGTGGAGAGAATCGACATTTGTATATTGTGTTGCTTTGCTAGATGAATCGCGTTGATTGCCCTCATGACATTATCATTGGCTTCTCTTCCTTTGACAAAGCCAACTTGTTCTGGGTTTATCAGATCTGGGAGAAGTTTTTGTATTCTGTTTGCTAATATTTTGGCGTATAATTTCACATAGTTATTAATGAATGAAATTGGCCTGTAACTTCCGCAAGAGGTGGGGTTTTTTCCCTCTTTTGGAATGAGGCTGATGTGGGCTACTAGAGACTCTAGAGACTAGAGTCTAGAGACTCTGTCAAATGTTGGGATAATTCGGGTTTAAAATATTTGTAATATTCAATCGAAAAACCGTCTGGACCTGGACTTTTTCCGCCTGGAGATTGGTTTATCGCGTCTTCCACTTCTTCTTTAGTTATGGGACTGTCTAAAAAATTCAATTGAATGTTCAGGATTTGGGGAAGGGATAGGTCTTTTAAGAAATTTTGTATTTTAACTGTCTTATCTACGGCAGAGCTGTAATTGGATTTTAGATTGTATAGATTTGAGTAAAAATCTGAGAAGGCCTTGACAATATCTTCTGTTTTATAAAGTAACTGATCTTCATTATTCTTTATTTTAAGTATGTGCGTCGAGTTAATTTGTTTCTTAATTGTATTTGCTAGATATTTGCCACATTTATTTGCTGATGAATATGCTCTGAACTGAGAATATGATAAAAAAAATTTCACATTTTTGATTTAAGAGGGCCTTTAGTTCAACTCTTAAGTTAGAGAGGTCTTTCTCTAGAGAGGAAAGCTGTGTTAGTTTGTGTGAAGCCTCTAGTTTTTTTTATCTGAGAGAGCTTCAGTAGTATTTCCTTTTCTTTTTCTTTTTTTGTTCTGGAACCCAACTCAATAAGGATTCCCCTAAGAACAGCTTTATGAGCCTCCCAAGTGTTGGAGTCGCATTTGTCATGAGGGCGATTTTCTTTGAAGAAATTTCTTATGCCTGTGGCTATATATTCTTGTGTGATGTTGCTCTTAAGTAAATTATTATTAAGCTTCCAGTTTAATGGCCCTCTTTTATGTGGATCTATGACTGTTTTGAGAAATAATGGGGCATGATCTGAAAAAAGAATTGTGTCATAAGAAATTTTTCGTATGGTATTCAATAGGTGATGGGGAGGAACAGGTAATCAATTCTTGAGTATTTGTTATGAACTGGGGAGAAAAAGGAATAATCTTTTGTGGAGGGATGCATTGTTCTCCAAGCATCTATCAACAGTCTGTTAGTTAATAGTTTTTGGATGTATCTGATTGTTTTTGCGGGAACTGTAGATTGACCATTTGAGGTGTCTAGAGAAGGATGTAGAGGTACATTAAAATCACCTCCTAAAATTATTTGACCTTCAGCAAAATTTTCTAAAATATCAATAATCTTCTTAAAGAATGGACAATGATTGCTATTGGGGGCATATATGTTGGCCAAGGTAAACAATTCATTGTAAATTGTTCACTTTAATAGTATATATCTTTGGTCTGTGTCATATATAGCATTTTTAAGTGTGAAGGGAATTCTCTTATTTATAATTATGGACACTCCCTTATTTTTTTTAATCGGAGAATTGGCATTGAACCATTTGGTAAAAATTTTATTCTTGGTGATAGGTGTATAGGTTTGTTTAAAATGAGTTTCCTGAAGAAGAATAAAATTTCAGGAAAATTTTAAGATTAACGAACGCAGTTAAACAGGGATACTTTTGATTTGTGGTAATTTCAATATAATTGCTGACCAGCACATGGACACATCACACAGAACCTCGCACAGACATATGTCTTTAGGGAAAACTTTGTGGCAAAATGATCTGTATGATGCTTGGAGAGCACTGCACAGCTCTGAAAGAGACTTTTCCTTTTACTATAACGTACATGACAGCTATTCTAGGATAGACATGTTTATTATAGATAGAGAACTTTTAATGGCTGTAGCTGGAGCATCTATAGAAACCATCATTTGGTCAGATCAGGCGGCCATTTCCCTGACAATAGCTGAAAAGAATAAATTTTCTCCAACATTCCTCTGGAGATGCAACAAATTTTTATTATCTCATCCAGAATACAATAAAACAATAGGCAAAGACCTAGAGGAATATTTTCACCTCAATAGTAGCCCACAGGTCTCTCCAGGTCTCATTTGGAATGCCAATAAGGCCTTCATAAGAGGCACTTTCATAAAACTAGGTCATATGGTGAAGAAGAACAGGACAAAATTAATAACATCGCTGACAACTGATATTAAATCTATTGAATTACAAAACAGCTCATCATCGTATCATACTTTGTCAGAGAAAAAATAAGGGCACCAACTCGGAGGAGGATGGCAACTTAGGTAGTGGCACAAGATGTATCATCTTGGAAAACCTATCACAGATTACCCAAATAACGGTCATTCTCTGAGAGACAGGGAGGTCGGAAATAAAATCCATAGAGATATGGGTCCATGGCCTCTTGGGCACAGGCAATGGCATTAACAAACCACTAGAGCGAGAGCAAGGTTTGGACCGAGAACAAGTTCCACAGGACTGCACAAAGTCCTTGACGTCACGAGACAAAATGGGCAACCAAAAGGACCGACTCACCAAATCTCTGGTAACAAAAATACCAGGATGGCCAGCCAACATGGAGCAAAGAATCTTAGACATCACATTCTTCCTCCACTGGTCTGGGACAAACAATTTCCCAACAGGGCAGCGTTCAGGTTTATCCTCCTGAAATTGCTCCAGGGCCAGTCTCAAATCGGGCAAGATAGCGGAAAGAACCACTCTCTCCTTCAGAATAACTGCAGACTCAGTTACCTCAGGAGAATCCGTAAAAAAACTCTTCATGAGGGCATCCACCTTAACATAACAAGGCCCACCTGGCCTGTCTAGGATTAACTCGCTTGGCCGATTCAAGATAAACCAGGTTCTTGTGATCTGTGAGGACCACCACCTGATGTTTGGCTCCTTCCAGCCAATGTCTCCACTCTTCAAAAGCCCACTTCATAGCCAATAACTCCCGATTTCCCACATCATAACTACGTTCCACTGGGGAAAATTTTCGAGAGAAAAAGACACAAGGATTATTCTTAGAAGTCTCCGGATCCCTTTGGGACAAAACGGCACCTGCACCAATCTCAGAAGCATCAACCTCCACCTGAAATGGTAGAGAAACATCAGGTTGCCGTAAAACAGGAGCAGAAGTGAATCTCCGCTTAAGCTCTATAAGACTAAGACTATCAGCTGTGTATCCACCAGACTTCTGCACAACACAACTGATGGTCCCAACCCAATTTATAAGGCCAGAAATCCCACTAATTAAAACTGACATGGCACATCTGTGAAGTGAAAACCATTTCCGGTGACTAACTCTTGAAGCTCGTCAAGAGAGCGGCAAGATTGTGCAAAGCAGTCATCAAAGCAAAAGGTGGCTACTTTGAAGAACCTAAAAAATAAGACATAATTTCAGTTGTTACACACTTTTTTTTGTTAAGTATATAATTCCACATTTGTTAATTCATAGTTTTGATGCCTTCAGTGAGAATTTACAATTTTCATAGTCATGAAAATACAGAAAAATCTTTAAATGAGAAGGTGTGTCCAAACTTTTGGTCTGTACTGTAAATGAGGTATTGCTGTAATCAAACTGACCCAAAGAATAAAGCTGATTTATCAATTTTACCACAAGCGGAACGGTATTAACGCCCCCCAATAGAAATTGCTGGTTTTTGTTCATTCTGCCTCACAAAAATCAGAATTAAACGTGATCAAAAAATGTCATGTGCCCGAAAATGGTACCAATAAAAATGTCAACTCGTCCCGTAAAAAACAAGACCTCACATGACTCCGTGGGCCAAAATATAGAAAAATTATAGCTTTCAAAATGTGGTGATGCAAAAACTATTTTTTGCAAAAAAAAAGCATCTTTTATTGTGAGGCAGCTGCCAAACATAAAAATCCGCTATAAAAACCTGCTATAAATAATAAATCAAACCCCTCTTTATCACCCCCTTAGTTAGGGAAAAATAATAAAATAAAAAAAGTATTTATTTCCATTTTCCCATTAAGGTTAGGTTTAGGGTTAAGGTTAGGGTTGGGGCTAAAGTTAGGGTTGGGATTAGGGTTTGTTTTGAGATTAGGGTTAGGGGTGTGTTATGGTTAGGTTTGTGGTTAGGGTTAGAGTTGGGATTAGGGTTAGGCAGGTGTTGGGTTTATGGTTGGAGTTAGAATTGGGGGATTTCCTCTGTTTAGGCACATCACGGGCTTTCCAAATGTGACATGGCATCTGATCTCAATTCCAGCCAAATCTGCATTGAAAAAGTTAAACGTGCTCCTTCCTTTCTGAGCTCTGCCATGCTCCCAAACAGTGGTTTACCCCCACATATGGGTATCAGAATACTCAGGACAAATTGCACAGCAACTTTTGGGGTCCAATTTCTCATGTTACCTTTGGTAAAATAAAAAATTGGTGGTGAAAAGATCATTTCTGTGAAAAAAATATGATTTTTAATTTTTGCGGCTCTACGTTGTAAACCTCTGTGAAGCACTTGGGGGTTCAATGTGCTCACCACACATCTAGATAAGTTCCTTAGGGTGGGTCTACTTTTCAAAGTAGTGTCACTTTTGGGGGTTTCCACTGTTTAGGCACATCAGGGCTCTCCAAAGGCGACATGGCGTCTGATCTCAATTCCAGCCAATTTTGCATTGAAAAGTGAAATGGCACTCCTTCCCTTCCGAGCTCAGAACTGGGTCCATTTTCTTCTGTTAGCCTTGGTAAAATAAAACAAATTGGATCTGAAGTAAATTTTTTTATAAAATAGTTAAATGTTCATTTTTTTTAAACATTTGTATTTGCTATCATATAGACCCCCTCAAAGTGACTTCAAATGTGTTGTGGTCCCTAAAAATAATGGTGTGTAAAAATGAGAAATCGCTGGTCAATTTTTAACCCTTATAACTTCCTAAAAAAAAAATTTTGGTTCCAAAATTGTGCTGATGTAAAGTAGACATGTGGGAAATATTACTTATTAAGTATTTTGTGTGACAAATCTCTGTGATTTATGGCATGAAAATTCAAATTTGGAAAATTTAAACATTTTCAAAATTTTTGCCAAATTTCCATTTTTTTCACCAAATAAATGCAAATCATATCAAAGAAATTTTACCACTATCATGAAGTACAATATGTCCCGAGAAAACATTGTCAGAATCACTGGATCCATAGAAAAATATTTAGACTTGAGAGTCCTCAGTGGTTGATACCTTTTAATGGCTAACTGAAAAGATGGTAACAAATTGCAAGCTTTCGAGACTCTCAAGTCTAAATATTTTTCTATCTACTGGCTAACACGGTACGAAGATATACATCTTTCCTATATCAAAATGGATCCATAGAAGCGTTCCAGAGTTATTACCTCATAAATGGACAGTGGTCAGAATTGTAAAAATTGGCCTGGTCATTAACATGCAAACCACCCTTGGGGTAAAGGAGTTAAATCATACCTTTCTGTGTGTACTGGTCCTATTTGAGCTTGCATTGTTATAGACTATTTTCATATGCTACTGTATTCTACCTGGACCCACTTTTACCATCTATCAGCAGACTAGAAGAATAGGGATCATAGTATAACACTAATTGCAGGATCAAACTACGGTAAATAAAGATTGATTGTAGGCAAACAGAAACACATGAGCCATGCACACAGTGAACAAGCCTGTAGGGATATTGTTCACACAACCAGAAGACTGAAAACACAGAAAAACATTGTAAAACCAATGTATAAAAATACTCTTATAAAAAAATAAGAGTAAACAGCAAGTGCTAATAAAAAGATGAAAAGCACAGGATATTTGGTTAATACATTTTTTGCAAAAAATGTATATTAAGCTGCTCTATTAAACATCAAGGTATACCCGTATCAGAGCAGTCCCTGACTAATGTATTTAATCCCTATCTGATATATTTAAAAATCTGGTCATGTGTATAATACTTGTATGAACAGGATTCAGAAAGGTAATGTCCAATGTGGACACGCTGCATAGAACGGCTTTTATGTGCATGGCTCACAAATGAGGGATGGAGACCTCCATAGTCTTGCAAAAACAAGAACACGAATGAATGCAAACAGAAACACATGAGCCATGCACACAGTGAACAAGCCTGTAGGGACATTGTTCACACCACCAGAAGACTGAAAACACAGAAAAGTATAGTAAAACCAACTTATTACGATACGATACGATATACTTTATTGATCCCGAGGGGAAATTACAGTATTACAGCAGCAATACAAACAGCAGTACATAAAATATTAGGACACAAATCTTGCACAGGTATACCAATATTACATAATAAATAAAAGTGGGTAGTTCAGGTGTATACAAGTCGCTGTTAATTGACATTAGTACACCAGCCATCAGTCATTATTTTCTACCACCCTTAGGAAATTATTATACATCCCCATAGCAGTAGGTACAAACGATTTCCTGAATTTCTCCTTCTTACACCTTAGTAGGATTAGATGGCTGCTGAATGTGCTCTTCTGCTTCAAGAATAGCTCGTATAGTGGGTGTGTATTATTGTTCATTATAGCCCTACACTTCATCTGAATTCTATCCTCCAATACCTCCTCAAAAGAGTCCAGATGGAGGCCAACAGCTGCACTTGCCTTCTTGATAAGTTTGTTGAGTTTATTAGTGTCAGCTACTCGCACATTACTGCCCCAGCAAATGATAGTAAAAAAGATGGCGCTTGCCACAACAGACTGGTAGAACATCTCCAGCATATTACTGCACACATTGAAAGACCTGAGCTTCCGAAGAAAGTACAGTCTGCTCATTCCCTTCTTGTAAACCTTTTCTGTATGACACCTCCAATCGAGTTTACTGTCAAGGTGAACCCCCAAATATTTTCAGCTCTCAACAATCTCAACCTCCTGGCCAGCAATAATGATTGGTAGGTAATCCTCCTTTTTCCTTCTATAACTCACCACCATCTCCTTGGTTTTCTTTACATTTAGTTCAAGACAGTTAGTCTGACACCAATCCACAAAGACAGAATTATTAAAATACTCTGTTGTAAAAAAAATAACAGTAAACAGAAATAATACCTGTATGAGCAGGATTCAGAAAGGTAACGTCCAATGTGGACACGCTGCATAGAACGGCTTTTATGTGCAAGGCTCACAAAGGAGAGGTGGAGACTAGTGATGGGAGAGCACTAAAATGTTCGCGTGCTCATTGTTCAGGTCGAGCAGATTGGAATACTTGGGTACTCGGACAGAACAACGAGCCCAATGTAAGTCTATGGGA